>JAFBJS010011115.1:14933-32766 GCA_016785265.1 Paraplagusia blochii | reverse complement strand
TCCTCAGTCCATCTGCTCCAACCACCACTGCATTTTCCCATTAAAAAGAACTAAAAACCAATTCATTAGTTTATGTAAGATATGAACTTTTGATGAAACAATGACTTTTTTTGTTATCTAAATGTCAGTGAGATGTAAACATAGATATAAACCAATAAATTGATCATATAAAGTAAAAACAAAGAAAAAACATTTTAAACAACAGTGAGGGGAGGAAGAGAGGAAGCGACAACGTGAGAGAGAGGAGAAGGAGAAACAAGGTGATGGATTTTATTTTGTTATTTTTTACTGTGCCTTATTGTGAAATTTCCAGGTTTTAAGCCATGGAGCTCTATCCAAACATGAGCTTTGATGGATATTGGACAAAGCACTTTTAGCTTTGTCCAAGCTTTGAGGGACAGACTTCTGAGTCTCCTCCTCTGAAAGTGCTCCTTCATTCAGCTCTGTGCGTGGACCAGCAACAGCTGTTAGAGTTACGATAACGCAAAAATTACTCTATTTTCACGACTATAAGGCGCACATAAAAGTCTTAGATTTTCTTCAAAATGTGTGGCCGCTTATAGTGCAGTGCGCCTTGTGTTTTTTTTATCGCAAGGCGGACGTAGTAGAGGACACCATGAGAACGTTAAAGGGTGAAGTGCGGCCGTTGTTTTGCTCCCACTCTTTTTTAAATAACACACTTTTATGCTTGTGTGTGTTGTTGTTGTAAGGCAGACGTAGTAGAGGAAACCATGAGAACGTTAAAGGGTGAAGTGTGGCCGTCGTTTTGCTCCCGCTCTTTTTAAATAAAACACTTTTATGATTGTGTGTGTTTTTATCGTAAGGCAAACGTAGTAGAGGAAACCATGAGAACGTTAAAGGGTGAAGTGTGGGCGGGGATTGTATTTAAAACCCACGCCCTATCATCAGGTGCGCCTTATGTGTGTGTTAAATATAGTAACGGCAGACAAAACTGGGACTGAACCTTTTAGTACTTATGGTCGTGTAAAAATCAACATTTCTGTGTTATTATTATTATAAGACATTGAAACAAAATTAATTTGTTGGTCTTTCTTTTGAGAATGGATCAGGAACAGGAGCATGAAGTGATTATTGTAGTGTCAAACGAGGAGACAGCTCCCCACCCCAACAAGACAGTCGGAGGACATTTGGTCTCCACAATATTTGCTTCTATTTGTCCAGGACTGAGGATGATATGGACTAAGACTAACTAAGTGAGACAGAGGACAGAGACTGGACTCTGATCTTTGATTAGGAGAAGAGTGAAGCTGCTGTGAAACAGATTAAACTGGTCTCTAGGGGGCGCCACTGTACCATGTCATTGAAGTGGACACCAAATTCAATCCCATTTGTGTTATATATAATTGACAGTGGAAACTCACTGCAGTTACTGTTGCTGTTTCGCGAGTCACAGGTGGCGCTGTTGCCAACACAGGCTGACGGGCAGGAAGTGGAAATGCAGCTGGGCTGACCGGGAGAACACACACCTGGAGCTGGAAGGTACACACACACATGTAAGTACAGTGGGAAGATATAGACCTAAAGAAGATGGTTGTGATGCAGACAGAGGTCTCACTCTGCTCTTGGCTGCAGTGTTCTTCATCACTTCCGTCTTTACAGTCATCCTCGCCGTCGCATCGAAAGGCTGAGGGAATGCACTGACCATTTCTGCACTCCAGAAGACCCTGACTCTTACAGGCTACACACACACACCACATCATCTTGAAGATTAGTGAAATTAGATAAGTTAAAAATAAACTACATAATTACAGAAAAATAAGTCACACTGGGCCGTCAGGTCGACACTCTGTAATATCTTATAAAAAATCTTCATGGTGTTTTCCTCTGATAATGGAGATGTGATGATGCCTGGGTTTTAGAAATGACGAGTTACCAGTCTGATCCCTCTGATACTAGTCACTAGATGGCAGCATTGTCGCTTCTTGTATTAGTTGCATATAAAGGTTGGCTCCAGCAAATTTTGCAGTGGTTTGGGCAGATAAATAAATAACATAAATAGATAAAACTGAACAAATTAGATTAAATAAATATTCAATAGTATTTCATTCTTTCCACTAGGGGGCAGAAATGAAATAAACTGCAGCAGAAACAACTCAAACTCTTGGAGAACGTGTTCTAGATGTTCTTGTTCTTAGTGAACTCACAGCAGTTGAGCTCGTCAGATTTGTCCAGACAGTCGTGGTCTCCGTCACAGAGCCAGTCTCTAGAGATGCAACGTCCGTCACCGCAGCGATGTTCACGAGTCTGATCACACACTGAGGTCAACAGAGACACACGGACACACGTGTTAAGACAGACAGATGTTCGATATGGAGCCAGAATAGTCTCAATAAGAACACACGCGTAAACACGGATCCGCGTGCGTATTCAGAGAAGAGCACACAAACAACGCTTCACACCTTAAAATACGTTTGCAAATTATGGTACGCGCATGCAAATCGTGCTTTTAATTTGTGAAACTACGCGCACGCTAATTTGTATTTTACCAAGTTTACGTCCTACAATAATGGCTAGCATTCAAGTGTAACTATCATGTGATAACATGCTTACACGCTCGCCATTGCCACTTCCAATCGCCATTTTTATTGGACGTAAACTTGGTTCGTGGACGCAGTTTAGTGACCCTCGTGGGGACACTGCCATGTGATTGGCTGCAAACGAGTGCAACTTCTGATTGGCTGGTGACGGAGTGACGTAGCAAAATTACACTCACAAATCTGGTCGGCGTAAGACGAGTCTCAAAAATAAAAATTAGCGTGCGCGTAGTTTCACAAATTATTGTTCGTGTGTTCCCCTCAGAATACGCACGCGGATCCATGTTACACGTGTGTTCTTTTTGAGGCTATTCTGGCTCCATAGTTCGATTCCACAACACTTCAGGACCACTGTATTACAGTACACTGTGTGTGTGTATGTGTGTGTGTGTGTGTGTGTCCACTCTCTCACCACAGTCCATCTCATCACTCAGATCTCCACAGTCGTCGTAGCCGTCACACACCAAAGCTGGCGAAAGACACCGACCAGTTTCACAGCGAAACTCAACATCTGTGCAAACTAGAAGAAAGTGAAGTGAGAGCGTCAGAAACAGTTGGACTAAAGTCACTGACTTTGTCCATGGAGTTAGTATTTTACCACAGAGTGTAGGAGAACGACCCTGGGTCCTAAATCTCCTCTCTCTTTTGTCCATGTGTCTGTCTTTTGTCTTCATTTCCGTCAGTTCAAACTGACTTTTACAACCGTGTCCATCCTCTCATCAAAGAGAGGGACAGAGACATTAAAAGACAAAGGGACAAAGGAACAGCCCTGTGGCTCTTTCTTTTACGCAACATTTAGATTCGACCCATCCCAGAATATTGTTGAAGGGTTTCCATGGCAACCAAGTCAACCCTTTTTATGCCCGTATTCCAGTTGGTCAACAAGAGAACAACCTCCTGTGATATTTACCCAGACGTTCATGTGTGTGAACTCTTCAACCTGTCCTCTTACATCTGCAGCTCCAGAGTTATTGCCTCTTTGCTAACTCTTAGTAATGTCTTCTCTAGAAGACTTCAAATGTCTTTCATGTCAACACTTTGACTAGGGATCCACTCAATACAAGGCCAGGAGACGTTTTTGAAGAAATGATGAAGATGCCAAAAATGTTGAGTTTGGACATATTTCAATACTGATCCCTCTGCACCAGGTGAGGGCCGCGCCCCCAGGTTGGCTGGTCTGTTCTGTCAGATCCTGACAGAGACAGACAGTGGTGATAGTGATAAGTGGACCGGTCTGTTCTGACTTCTTCTGACAGTCAGTTGACTGTTTATTACTTTAGTATTTATTGATATATGTTCTCCATCTAATTCAATGTCAGAGCCTTGATGTTTTTCCAGGTTTAATTCACAAATAGAGACAGAAGGTGTAGGATGTCAACCATCCAGGTCTCCATCCACCGAGGACAACTGGACATACTAGGTTTCTTGAAGATTTTCATGTCTCATTCACATTAACGCGTTACGTAACAAAACTTTTCTTGCGTACTTTTCTCGGTGATTAATAGCGTAACGCGTTACTTTTCCCATATGGTGTAAAGGGGCTTGTTACTCGTTACTATCTGTGGTCCAAATGGACAGTTTCCCCCGGCCACAGAGAGAGGACTGTGTGTCAGTGGAGCCCGTCTGCTGCCTGTCAGTCATGAGTGAAAGACGGCCGTCCACACTAACTGAACCCATGCGTGGAAAAGTTGCAATGATTGGTTGACATAGGTTAACATTTCAGGCTTAGCCAATCAGAAAGAAACCTGGGCGGGTCTTCTTGTCTTATAGGGAAATAAACAGTCTCACACACACACACACGACGCGGTCCAACAGCACAAGCACCCACAAGCAAGAGGACGACAAGTGGTACGTTGAAGTTACAATAAAGATGTCTGTCAAAATGTCTAAACATCTATTTTGTTTTTATTGTTCCACTACATTTCATTATGATAGTTGATACAGAACACAACACTAAACTTTTTAATGTGTAATATATATATATATAATATGTAATATAAACTAAGTAGTTATTAGTTACTTTTATAATTTAGTAAGTAGTAACATAACTAGTTACTTTTTTAGAGCAATAACTAGTAAAGTAATAAGTTACTTTTTCAAAGTAACTTGCCCAACAATGGTTATTAGTTACTTTTATAATTTAGTAACTAGTAACGTAACTAGTTACTTTTTCAGAGCAGTAACTAGTAAAGCAATAAGTTACTTTTTCAAAGTAACTTGCCCAACACTGTTATTAGATATTTTTATAAATGAGTGCCTAGCAACATAACTAGTTACTTTTTCAGAGCAGTAACTAGTAAAGTAATAAGTTACTTTTTTAAAGTAACTTGCCCAACACTGGTCATTAAAGAGTCTTCTTTAGTTCATGGAATGAAAACATGACGGGACCAAACTGATGTAATCAGTCTTTCCGAGTTTGTCTTTGAGTTTTTACATTTTCACTTTGTCAAATAATTTATATTTTAGTGCAACTCTACTGTCGACAGATACAGGTATTATTTTAATTTTTTATATTTGTGGATTTTTGTTCTGTTGCAGACGTTTTCTCACCACAGTTGGTCTCATCGCTCCAGTCATCACAGTCATTGTAGCCATTACACACCAGTTTCTGGGGGACACAAATCCCCGTGGCACAGAGAAAGTTGTCCTTCCCGCCGCAAACAGCTGTGGACCAATCAGAGCAAAGAGATGGGTGATGTCACTGTGTCGTCAACAGTCCCCAGAACAGCGGCGTGTTTTCACTCACATGGCTTTCCTTTGATTTGTCGAGGCACGTAGCAGGAGACAGGGCCGGAGTCGGGTGGTGCTGCTGTGGTGGATGGCGTTGGTGAGGATGATGACGATGAAGGTGGAGGAGGGGTGGAGCTCAGGTTGTTAAACTGAGAACAACGCAAGAAGTCGGGCCAGGAGGCGTTGAACATCTGAAGGACTGGCTCGCAGCCTTCTCTCGCTGCCTCGCAGAAGGACGCACACGGCAGCACCACCTGTCTGTCAAAACACAGAACACACGTCTGTCTGTCAGAACACACAGGAAGTGACCACATCTCCTAAATTAAAAATAAAAATAAACAACCAAATGCAATGGTACACAGGAAGAAATCAGCAATTTTGACTCATGCTGCCCCAAGTGGTCAGATTATGTAACTAAAAGTAGACGTGCAGTGTACGATTTAGAGCAAATTTTGCCACAATTTTTCAGTTAGTGCAGTGGTGCCCAACCACTGGGCTGGGGACTGGTACCGGTCCATGGGTGTATTGGTATCAGTGAAGACAACAACAGTCATTGATACAAGATTCTAACCTTTTTATACCTTTTATACTTGAGAAATCCTTGTTGTGCCCATGCACAGTTAATCCGGGTAGGAGGATTTTATAGGTAGGAAAATATATCAGAACACCAGACATTTTTAATAAGGGGTATTTATCTGCCACAACTTAATGACCAGTTCGTGAAAATAGTACCGGACATTTAACCGCTCCGTGGCGTAAAAAAGGTTGGGTGTAGAACCCTAGTGTAGACCACATGGGATTAGGACAAGTGATCACAGAATAACTGTCTGATGAGCCTTATTCCTACTGTGTCTCAGAGACAAACTCCACAACATCTCCCATCAAGGACTTCTTCTTCTTTGTCCTTCACATCTTTATTTTCATTCAAGTCCAATCCAATTTGTCCAACTCCTTTATCCAGAGTTTTTCCATCCACGGGAGTCAGACGGGTCTTGTCAGGTCCTACATTTCTATCAGTCCAATCAGAGACTCTCAACATTGACCAATAATCTAAAACCAGATTGATCCTGCTGCGGTCGTATTCCTACCTGTTGTGCGTTCCATCATTGGTGTCGATGACGCACTCAGGCAGCGCTAGCGAGCAGCCAAACAGCATAATGTGTCGATAGCAGGAGAGTCTGCTGAGGTAGCTGAAGAACCTGGAGAAGACAAAAAAAAACAGGACAGAAAAGAGTCATTGGTGACAGATGAGAGTCAAAATGAACAAAATAAATAAAACAAACAAATCTTTCACCACACAATATTTCTAAAAAAACCCCGAAATGGCTGCAACAGGGATGGCAACATGAAATTTTGATTTCCGCTGAAATGTCTAGGGGTTTTGGGGGCCAGCGGCGCCCAAGTCAGGTCCAGGGCGAAGCCTGGTGGGGGGAGCAGGGAGGCAACGCCCCCCTGAAGCTGAAGGTTCTAATGCATTTTCACACCCATTTTTAAAGAAATTAAGGCAGTATTATCCTGAAATTAATATTATGAAAATATCGATAAAATTCAAAAACATTCAATGAAGCATTCAACTTTACTACTTGTACCCTACTTCAGATGCGTTGGCTAAAGTTCCCTAGTGTGTCGTGTCAACAGTGTTAGCAAAACTTGCAGATGACGTTTTCGCAAAAGCAGATCCCAAAGAATAATTACTCCGACAAAGTCCTATATTTAGTAGCCAAGTTTAACTTCGGCGTTTAGCGAGAACGTTCAAGATAGATAAACATCGTTTTTTCGGCACGATTTTGACCGAAAATGACGGTATCCTTGGTGACAGCAATAAATATAGGTACCTCACCCCCCACACCTCCCTAAAATTTTCTCAACAGATTTGGACGTTTCACAAAAATCAACAAATTCATTTTCAAATCGGCGGTTTTCCGCCGTTTAGCGGAAAATTGCCATCCCTGCTCCAATAAAGTTACGTAAAGGCCAAACGGAAGACATCGTTTTAGTAATTTCTTGAAGTTCATAGTCAGGTAGTATAACATTAGTTTCTAGGACTTGGTCCCATCAGTGAGTTAACAACATACTGGTCTTTCAGTCTGTTTTATTTATTAATACAGTTTTTACATCATTTTAATTTATATATAAAATATACAAACCAAAATAGTTGATATGTTATCAGGCCAATAAAATTAGACGAAGGATAAATCTATTAAATTACAATGTAATTGATGAAATAATTGCATCAATTCTAATAATAAGTCCAATATGAACAGATTTTTAAATAAAATATTACGTCATAATAACATACACACTAATAATAAGATGGAATTTTGTATCCACAGACATTTACATCTGTTTTCAATACGTATAGAATTTATTTATCAATTTAGTTTGATTAAAATGTGATTATTGTGATTGTTTTTCTCCAGTTTCATGTGTCTTGTATTTGTTGGTCAATCATCATGTTCAGGGACATCCTGCAGAGGGCGTACCTTAGCAGCATGTCCACCTCTGAACTCTTCACCACGGCAACAGAGGAAGTCAGCCATGTTTGATTGTAGGGCAGCATGTGACACTGAGGCTCCGTGATCAGCTGGCAGCCGACTGTCAACAGATAAACAACGAATATCACTGGTTGATTCTTCAAATCCAGGAACAGAAAAAAAAATCTTTCTTTCTTAAAAGCATCAAATTGCAGTGTGTGATCCAGCAGGGGGCACTATGGTGCTTATTAATCAGTAATAAAAGAAGACACATTTTTGTTGGAATACAGGCAATTTAGACAAATAGCTGCAGAAAGACATCTAAGCCCAATTTTTGGAGACAGGTGGCACTATAGGCCACGTGTCGACTGTGAACAGCTGCTAACTTTTAGCCGACTTGTAGGAAAATGTAAAAAATGAAATTAATCAAGCTAACAGTCCCTGCATCACTCAGCTCTGCAGCTCTCACTGCTGGGCTGGTGACTTGCCAGCGTCCAATCAGAGGACAGGATTAGCTTATTAGCATTCACCTCCACCAAACAGAGGGACAGAGACGGAGAGAGAGAGAGAGAGAGACAGGAGCAGAGGCACAGTGACGAGGAGAATTTTAAAACACTATCATTTATCAACACACACACAGACACAGGGGGACAGTAGAGGACGGCACAGATGAAATGTTGTCCTTCTTGTCTCTTCTCTTCAGACTAATACAGTTACAGAAGTGCTTGACGGGGAAGGACACAGTGGGACGAGAGGACGTACGGAGACAATGTGACGCTGCACTCTTTAAAGTGTTTGATGCCAGACACACTTTAACAAAGTGATAAAATGTGGTGAACATTTGTTTTTTTGACATTTTTCGGGAGAGAACGGTGTCTGACAAAACAACTGGACCAGTCAAACAAGTGACCTTAACAACATTTTAACCAGTCAAACAAACTAGACTAGGCTAGGCTGGGCCGGCCCCCAACCCAACAACCAGGATAGTCTCAAAAAGAACGCTGTGATTAGCACGGATTCGCAAACGTATTCTGAGAAGTACATACAAACAAGGCTTTGCGCGTCAAAATACGTTTGAGAATTCTTTCAAATACATTTGTGAATTGTCGTACACGTATGCAAACGTGCTTTTAATTTGTGAAACTACGCACACGCAAATGTGATTTTTTGAGACTCGTCTTACACGGACCAGATTCGCCAGGGCTATTTTGCTACGTCAGTCCGTCACCAGCCAATCAGAAGTCTCATTCGTTTGCAGCCAATCACACGGTAGTGTCCCCACGAGGCTCCGTGTGTGACGTCACCAAACTGCACCAAAGAACGTTGTACAAAAATGGTGTTTGGAAGCGGCAATGGCGAGCGTTCAAGTGTAAGTATGTAAGCATTTTATAACAAAATATTTACACTAGAACGCTCGCTATTGCTGCTTCCAGACGCCATTTTTGTAGGACTTGAACTTGGTTCATGGGTGCAGTTTAGTGACGTCACACACAGACCCTTGTGGGGACACTGCCATGTGATTGGCTGCAAATAAATGAGACATGAGACTTTTTTGAGACTATTATGGCTCAATAAAATCAGCGACTTTAGAGTAGTAGTACAGTAGTACTGCCTGCTGCCGGTCAGTTAGTGTCATTGTGATTTCTGACACTAGGAGGTAGTAAAAACACTTTCTGGTTTTCACAGGAAGTCAAACTGCTGATATTTCATGTGGAGTTTAGTAATAGAGAATAAGAATGGACATCTGTTTCACCTGTATCGGGCGATGCCGTGGTGCTCATTGGCCAGGTGGAGGTGAGTGATGTCACTGTGGTCAGCCAATCAGCAGAGGTTGTAAAAGGCTGACCGTGTGCGGCCTGAGTGGAGGAAGGTGCTGGCAGAGAGGCGGCGCTGGGCGTAGCTGTGCTCTTGTTGCAGAATGCGACGCCTCTGTCATCGTCCTGACCATCGTGGTGGGAAGGTAAGAAGGCTATGACGGTCTCCGTCCCAGAGGGGGAGGGGCTTGTGCTGTGGTTGTTGTCTGCGATAGGCTCAGGAGAAGGAACAGGGCAGGAGTTCAACAGACCTCGTCCAAGTGTACCTGAGAGACCAGAACAAGAGTCACATTGTCCATCCACAGATCAATCCTACGTCTGTCCCACTGTGGACATTGACAACAGTGGTGTCAAACCCATTCCCACCAGGGGCCACATCAGTAATACAGCTCACCATGGAGGGCCAGTTGTTTGGACAATTATAGGTTTAGGGAGCAAAACCACCGGTCCGTGGACCAGTACCTGTTCAAAGGATATTTGTTATGGGCCACTGTGGGACACGGTGAAAAATTGCACTTCATTTCTACTGATTTAGTTCATTCTAAGAAAGAGAACCCAGTGTTATCCGTTTACAAGGTCACCAACAAAATTGTCCCTGGTGGTACTAGCTGACCAGTCCAAAAATAGTTGGGGACCAGTGGAACATCTGTAACGACTCTGAAATGCCAATCTCTTGCAGGCCACACAAAATGTCTTGACGGGCAACATTAGGCCCGCAGGCCCTTGAGTTTAACACATGACGTCTAATAGATCATAAATAAATAAATAATAAATACATTTCAGTATAATCCATGAGAAATAAAGACACAAAAACATTACTTCAGACAGGAGATGCTGGTGTGTGTGGGTGTAATGAGAAAAAAACTGAAGCAGCTGTGGACAAGGAAAGATGGAGAGGAAAGAAAGAGACAGAAATGAGGAAAAAAGGAGACGAGACAAACCAATAAGAAGGAGGAGAAAGAAAAATGCTTAATTTCAGGTTTAACAAATACAGGCCCGTGGGCCAAATCTGGCCCGTCTTTTGAGTGCAAATCAACTGTGTACTGGAGTTCACCCCCAGTATATGGACCAAACCATGGGACATTATTGATGTGGCCCATTGGACTGTTTCTGTCCAGCCTGCAAGACTTGTCCAAATGATTCTATAGCTTCATATCAACATATTATCCTTCTGTTCTTCCCGGCAACGGTTTCAATGTTCATTATGATACAATTTAATACATTTATCAAAATAAAGTTTGGTCCAAGACCTTGTGTGGATTTGAGTTTGACACCCAGAGACCAAGTGAAGGAGGACAAAGGGTTAAAGGTGGAGAACAGATGGAGGAATGAAGGAGACACTGATGGTTTCCTTATTTTACTGCCCGTCTTTAAATATTTGACATTCCTTCTGCCTCACTGTCTCTGATTGGCTGAGGAACTTTCTGCTGTCATGGTGACCAGAGGAGGCACAGACAGACTCAGACACCATCATGTCATTCCTCCACCCACAGACACTCGCTCCATCAGGCTGTTCACATCCCTCGTCTTTAGCTCTTAAGCTCATTTAACACTCGCAGGGAGCGCTCCTTTCCAACACCATGACAGCCAGCGTCTGTCACTGACTCATGAAGTGATTTATGGAACACGTGCATCAGCATCTCCTCTTCATAAATCACCCTACAGATGGAGACACTAGGGGGCGTAGACTTTTCACACAGCGGGGTGCAGGTTGTAAAGCTGCTGCTGTCTTCTTCTTAGACCGCAGAGACCCTTTAGTTCAAAGGGTTATAGTAGCTGCTGGTCTACTGCCCTCTCCTGGTCAGTTTGTGTCACTAAGATTTTCATGAACAAAAGAGATTCAATGCAAAAATCAACTTTTACATTTTAAAAGTAAAATCTACATCGCACATATTTAGCCAAAGACACTTCCAGGAGAGGATCTGGGAATTGAACCCAGGACTCTTTGCTCACTAGACAGGAGTGTTTTATCCACTTGATGGAAAACAAGTCAACCGCTGCCCCAGGTGGTCAGTTAATGTCACCTACACATATATCAGAAACAAATGTTTTAAATACAGAAATCAGTTGGGAAATAGATAACTCCATAGTGAATCCACGATGAGCGACAAAAATAAAAAAATTCCCAGCTGTTCCTGAGGGACTTTGTTGATTTACCAGATGGAACAAGTTTAATCTTTGCGTTGGCGTTAACACAAAAACAAGGAATTTTTAGGAAATTGACGACTATTGCCAAACTGTCCTCATTGTCTTTTGTTGACTGAAAACTGGTTCTTACTGAGTCTGGGACGGTGTGTGTGTGTGTGTGTTGCTGGTACAGTACCTGTGAGGGCCAGGACCAGCAGCAGCAGAGCAGCCAGGAGGCTTAAGGTGGGGATCAAGATGTAGAGCAGCAATCGCAGATGATTGGTCGATCCCAACTTGTGACAAGCTTCCCCACCCATCCCGGTCTCAGGTCCCGGGGCCGGAGTCTGGAGCAGGAGCAGGAGAGGAGTTTGGAGTCGGTGCACGTGAGGGGATAAACAGATAAATGATTAGGAGAGGAGA
Organism: Paraplagusia blochii; assembly: GCA_016785265.1. NCBI lineage: Eukaryota > Metazoa > Chordata > Actinopteri > Pleuronectiformes > Cynoglossidae > Paraplagusia > Paraplagusia blochii. Next base: position 20,646 of record JAFBJS010011115.1, on the reverse strand, counting down.
GGAGATCAGAGGAGGAGCAGAGAAGGAAGGGAAACTCCCGACTGAAGACCAGCTCAGCTTGACCACCACGTCAACACTCACCCCCCACTCTGGAGGTTATTTTTACCAAGGTGGGGAGTGGTATGTGAGTGTGTGTTAGAGACAGGGGGACAGAGGGAGAGAGGGAGAGACCAGGGGGGAGTTGACCCGGGTGTTTGTGTCCTCTCAGAGTTTCCGTTCCATCTATTTTTACAGTGACATGATGATGAAGTGACACCTGACACTGACAACAGGACCGCTGCTGCCACCACTGCTCCATCCACCACCCCCACCCTCTCTCTCTCACACACACACACACACTTTATTTCATTTCCCAATTGATTGATTAATTGATTGGACAGGAGTGTCTTTTTACTCTGTGAATCACACTCGCCAAATTCTGGGCCGCAGTTTGATGGTGCCCCATGGGACCCCGAACCCCGAGCTACTACTGGCAACGATTACTCCTGTGTACGAGCCCAGGTAAGGCGTCCAGTCCGCTCTCTCTCTGAACTCCTGCAGCCAGTCCCTGTGGGTGGCGCTGTCTCCCAGTTGAAGGCTAGAACAAGCACTATATTATAACCTCAAAAACTGCTTTTGATCCATTACCAACTGAAAGATTAACAGATTAATCGTGCTAATAACTAAATAACTAATAAAACATTTGTGTTATGGTACCTCCAATGGAGGAGCGCTTTCAGAGGAGGAGACTCAAGCGCTCATCATAGCACAGGTTCTGATGGAGCTCCATGACGTGGACAAAAGTCAGATTTCTCCTTAGATTTAATAATAAATAATACAATGTAATATGTTGCTTTATTTTCCTCTTGTGTTCACGTCACTCTCTCCCCAGACACACTGTTGGGCTAAAATGAAATGTTTTCTTAATTATTATTATCTTACCAAATCAATATTTGTTTATATCTATGTTTTTTTTATGTTTACGTAGCAAGGAAATTAAGTTTACTTAATAAAATATCCAGGGGCTGAAACTAATAGAAAAAGAAACAAATCCCACTTCCCAATCCCGTTTCTCATCTGTTTTGTTTTTGTCTGGTTGTTCAAGATTAAATGGTTACGCAAGTATATAAATAAAAAAATCAAGAAAGATAGGACATCAGGAACAATTAACATATTTGAAGTTTGTTCAGCAACATTGCCAGTTTTTATTTTGCGAATTTTGGTTTGACTTCCCAACCTTAAACATTAACATAATATTCAGTTCAGCTAGTCAGGACTGGTTCACCGTTGCCTCCTGTGGACACTTTCTGTCATTAACATCAATATGAACGGAGGATTTTATCCAATTACAGCGGCAGAATGACACGTTTAACCTCAGGAATGAGCTTAGAAGTGAAAAGTAAAACAAACAGCTTTGAGGTTGTGATGGACTTGGATGGATGAAGAATCGAGACTTGTATTTTCTTCGTCATAAATTCTAAAAGAACAGAGAATTCATCCTAATTACATTTCTATAATTAACTTATATTTTTAATTTGAGTTTTTAAAAATAACTTATCTGCAACCTTCAAATGAATTTGTCACTAGTCATTACACGCTAACAGAAATTTTACATCACATACGCAAAAGGGAAAGTGAACTTAACGTTAACACAATAAGGTTAATATTCCTTTAAGCAGTCGTAACAAACATTAATGGAGAAGTAAAAGAATTTGTTTCAGTGTCAGGTTTAATATGACTGAGCAGAAGTAAACAGATAAATTAACCTGTTAATGAATACTAGTCTAATCACCAGATTTAATGGTTTGAGTGAGATGAATGTCAGAGAACAATATAAATTAGTTTATAACATGTTTAATACTATGTTTAATACTATAACATTATAATTACTTATGCATTCAGCTCAAAAATATTTCCATATGAAAATTAGATAAAATAAAAGTTATATTATACTATACTGCTAATTTTTAAAGCCATTAGTAAAGAAAAAAATATTTTCTAAACGTTATTGGTCTGGAAAAAAAAGGCAAATCAACACAAGCCCTTGAATAATACTTTTTGTCACTGGATAAATTATAGAAAATATAACAATAAAAGGTAAATAATAGATGCAATAACTAGTGACAGTAATGTTGGATGGAAGTGTGTGTTAGCGGCAGAAAACTGACAGAAAATTGACGGAAATCTAACATTTTTAGAGAGAAACGACGACATTGAAGAGAGAAAAGGAGAAACTTATGTAATATAACAGATAAAATGGCTGCTTTAAAGAGGAATAATGATGAGGAAGAGGAGACGGTGACAAGATGAAGGACAGGAGCTGAAGGACAAACGGCGGGAAACGTGCACACACTCATACTGACGCTCGCACACATCACCGTCCACGCCACACTCACCGAGCCGCGTCCCGCTCCTCTGTCGGGGGCACCCGGGCAGGTCTGGTGTCGCCAGGACAACATGACCCGCCGCTGAGCGCGAGACCATGGTCTGTGGAAGAGGGTGAGACGGTCCGGTAACTAACCGGGGAGGAGAGCCGCTGTCTCCGCCCACCGCCTCTCCACCTCTGCCTCTCTCTCTGTCTCTCTCAAACACACACACACACACACACACGGCTCAGGTGGCAGGTCTGCACGTGACACTCTGACAAGTGCATGCTGGGACGACAGTCTCGTGGAAGGTGGTCTCAAATCAGAAGGTTGGATTTCAACCGTTCACCCACTAAGTGTTCATTCGGGGTCCCCACAAAATACTTGCGTCCAACCGATAGGATGTACCTGAAGTTGGGCTCCCCCTAGTGGTACACCGGGACCTGATCCAGTGGGACAATTGTGTCAAAGTCAGCTACACACTGGGACATAATGAAAAAATTAAGGTAAAATAAGTTTTTTTGACATAATGGAATTGGACAGATCAATGGGATTTGTTTCTTTACTATTCTGTCTTTAACTGTAGTTTATTTCCTTAAAATGGAAAAAAAAATGTACCGTATGACTAAGTATAACGGAGCACGTACTCCACTGATCCTGTCAGTATGTAGGATCTCTATAGTGTGGATATGATCTCAGGGGCCAAATATATTAAAAATGTGGGCCAGATATGGCCCCCGGACCTGGGTTTGATAGCTATCAGATGGGTGGGAGGACAGATCAACAGACAGACAAACACACAGATTAAATTATTAAAAGATTAAATTTCTTTTTTTGTTATGGTGACATTGTGGTTCAAACCACAACGCAATAGGAGGATTCAAACCGCGGGCCTCGCGGACCCAAGTCCGCTTCCTTAACCACTAGGCCACCAAATGCCAGATAGACAGACAAGTAGACAGACAGCCAGATAGGTAGTTTGCGAGAACTGAGAAAACTGGTTTCCTATAGATATAGCGTCCATGTCTTAGTCTGTATGTCTCTGCCCCTGTTGTCTCTGTCTTCTCGGGTCCCTGTGGTCCAATAAAATCCAAACTTTAATTGTTAATTGTTACATTTCAGTTTACTGCAGTGTTGTTTCCAAACATATTAATTTACTGTAAAATAAATAATTTTTTTTTCGTCTTAATTTTTTATTTAGCTTTTCCAAAACAGACAAAGAAAAGACGATACATTTTCAATCTTCAAACATTTTCACATCTGCAGAAACAAAACAAGAATTGATTTCATATTCAAGCAACCAAAACAGGAACCAATCAGACGCCGTCCATTGACAAACTTACAGAGAGAGATTTCTCTTTAAATTTAACAAACGTCAGAATCAAACAAACACTTGATGAAAAATCACTGTCAACGAGGACGTCTGGGACGGACACCAATGTCCACACTCAGACTTTTGTTCTTCGTGGTCACAGTCTGAGACTCAAATTGTCAAATTAGTTTACAACCAAGGACTGGGGCAAAATCAAGTCAATGAAAAGTAATCATCGGCTCCCTCTTGTGGTTCTTAAAAAAATCGCTAATACTACATGTTAACAACCAAGACATTACTTTAATCACCTCATCGTCACAGTAAACAATGTTTTTGTTTGTGACGGTAGCATTTTCCACTCCAATAGGGGGCAGTCTAAGTTTGCCTTTCCACTGATTTTATAATGAAAATTATCAAGCCGACAATGCGACACTAAAATTGATGCAGTACCACCACTAGGGGGCACTTGAGAAATTGGAAAGTGCTAAATCTTTCATAAAAATAGTAATTGTCCGATTAAATGTTCGATTGAAAAAAAAAGAAAGATTTTTTTCGGTAAAACAAATGTTTTGAGGCAGAGGGCTCCCTTTCTCACGTGTTCCTGGATATTGGCTAGTGGATCAGGTCTTGGTCACGAGGTAGAAAGCAGCGACAGACAGCACAGCGCCACCTAGTGGGAGGAGGACCAAGGCGGCGCACCTCCTCCACCACCTCCCTGAGGCGGCTCGGTCGTCCTCCACCTCCTCCCTCCTCCCTCGCTTCTTATTTCTGCGGCCTCCTCGCTGCTGCCGCTTCTCAAACGCATCCAGTTCCTCCTGAAGGAGCAGAGAAGAAAAACCTCTGGTGGACATTGACCTTTGTCTCCAAAATTAAAGTCCAAAACTAAGGACTGGCATTTTTTTTAGATTTCATTACTTTTCACAGACATGATGTTGTGATTTATTGAGACTGACCTGAAGTTTCTTTTGCTCCTCCTCCTGAGCTGCTCTCTGCTCCGCCTCCTTTAGCTACACACACACACACACACACAGATAGGAATCAGACAGTGCAGGCACGTGTGTACGTGAATGGGTGTACAGGACGTCCTCTCTACTTTGTCTCTCTTTTCCTCCTCACTCAGCACATGGAAGACATCTAACTTCCCTTCAATGAATCACAATGTCCAGTGTTTTATGATGAAAAATGTTTTAAAATTCTCAATATTTTTGTTGCTTTATTGTTGAAAACCTTCTCCGACCTAAAGAAATAAAATAGTAAAAATACAGCATCGCTAGTAACTCTGCTTAGGACATTGACCACAGCATTGACCCTGCTCTTCTGTTCCTGTCTCTGCCTCTCTCACTATCATCCCTAGTCTTTCTGCCACTTGTTCACTATTGTCTGCTTGGAAAGTTTGTCCTCCTCTGTCGTCCTACGATGTCTCCTAAAAACACTGAGACAGACGACAGTTTGTTAACTTTTTTTGTCCTAACACTTGTGCACTGGCTTATACGGTCCGTCCACTATACAGTGACTGGACGGTAACACTGTACTGGGCTTCAGTCTAATGTGATGGTGTGTGTGTGTGTGTGTGTGTGTGTGTGTGTGTGTAGAAGGAGCCCACAGAGATGTTCTTATGGAATCATCAGTGAGAAGCTGAGTCACATCAACCAGACTGACTCTGATCTTGGTTGACACCATAGTGAACAGTGTCCAGCTTTGACCACCCGGATAGCAGTGAGTAGGACAGTGCCATGCTCAGTGGTAACCTGGCATCTGGTGGAATTGAACCTCGAACCCCCTGGGCCACTGTCCGGTTCCTTAACCACTAGTCCAGCGTTTTTTTTTTTTGCGAGACTGGTTAAATGTCCAGTACTTTTTTCATGGACCGGTCGTTAAGTTGTGGCAAATAAATACCTATATTCTGAAATATTTTCCTACCTATAAAATCTTCCTACAAGGGTTTGTCCAGTTTATTGTTGTCTTCACTGAGAAAATATTTCCTAATCAAATATAGTTGCATTATTGATGATGGAATCCTAGCCATTCTATTGGTCAGTTCTTTTGTTGATATGGG
>JAFBJS010011115.1:0-14530 GCA_016785265.1 Paraplagusia blochii | reverse complement strand
GTTAACAGAAATGGACACCAGTTCCAGACAGTGGATGTCCTCTGTGAAGCCACCTCCTCCATCTGGAGTAACATTCCCACTAGCCTCCTGGGAATACTAAGAATGCCGGAAGAAATATTTGAGGTGATCAACAAGAATGGATCAATGAACCTAATGGATCTGTGGTCTTAAACTTGAATGTGTTTTTGCAATAAATCGCCAAGTCCAATTTTTTTTTTGTCTCTCCTATGACTCCCATTTCCTGTTCTTGCATTTTGAAGGACCACTTGGAACCTTCTAAAGATCCCACAGTGCACAGTGTGAAGCCTTGCAATTTTTCAAATGCTCTTTTTTTTTATTTTTATCGGTAGTTTATATGGAGCTGGAGTCCTGGAACACAACTACTTGGACGAGAAGACTGTCTTTACTTGTCTTTGTGTCCCGTGTCAGAGTGTCCATGCGTCTTCTCACCTGGCTGACTTTCCTCTGCTGATCTCTGCAGACGTCGTCACACTGAACGTCACACTGTCTCGACACAGAACAGGAAAATTCCTGCGTGGACACATGTAGGAAGCCTGTTAGCGTCGCTTCCTCGTTCATCATCTTCTTCATGGTACGAGGAGCAGCTGCTCCACCATTTACCCCACAGGGTGTGTGTGTGTGTGTGTGTTTGTTTCATAACAGTGTTTATTTCTCCTCACATGGGTCTTGGTGGGTGTGCGTGTGTTTATTTGTACCTTCTTGATCCTCTTGCACGGACACCGCAGCTTCACCTTCTGCTGACATTTCTCCTCACACACACCTGGATGACACATCTGTCTGCAGCGGTGACCGCAGGTCAGCTGTGAAGACACACAAACACGCACACGCTCTTTCATCTCTTTCTGGGAAACACAAAACCAACCGCTCCGTCTGTCTGTCGTTATCACAGATCACAATTCACCGAGAAGTTAGTGGTTTGACACCACGTGTGTCAAACATAAAGTTAAAACATATTTTAACCTCAGAAATACATTTTTCATTCATCAGCAATAAAACTGAACAATAAACTACAGGAACTTGTATAAACACATCAGTAGTTACCCTGCGAGCTAAATTAGGTCTCCACCCCCTGGACCACACACTGCACCAGTCCGTGGATCCACTGGTACCGAGTCACACAAAAGTACATTCAACTTGGCAAGTTTCTAAGCTGAGGGTCAAAGATCCAGAGAGGAGACAGAAAAAGTGATCAGATCTCCACTGAGAAGACGAAGCCTTCAGAACTGCTGCACCACCTGGAGTATTCATCTGCCACACCCTAATGATCGTCTATGAAGAAATTGTCTGATATGAGACAGAAGAAGATCCTACGTCACAGACAGGAGTCTGTATTGAAATATGGATTGACTGACGGGTCCTTCCCACCCGCCAAGCCACAATGAAGGTCTTCAAAACTGCTCCACCACCTGGAGACCAAGAGTACTGCAGTAAAAGATGACAAGGTGATGTTACCAGGATACAGCTGATAAAGTTGATCCGGGTGGATCATTTTAGTAAGTTGGATTTATCCACCACTCCTTAAAGACCACTGACCTCCATCACTGCCTTCCACTGTGACTCTCTTTTATTATTGCTGATTTTTTTTTAAGTGACGTGAAAAAAACATGTGCAAATACCTCTGAGGAAATTGCCTTGCCTTCATGTGTGTGTGCCCAAACATTCCAGTCCTGCAGCCACTGCAAATGTTTGTTTTTGCAACCATTTGTGTGTGTGTGTGTGTGTGTGTGTGTGTGTGTGAGAGCGAAAATGTAAAAGCCAAATCATTCCCTGGTGAAAGTATGCTTTTGTGCGTCATTTGGCTCAGCACAGATGCAGTGATTGTGGAGTGTGTGTGTGTTTGTGTGTGTGTGTGTGTGTGTGTGGAGCAGAGAGGATGGTATTGTGTTACTGCTGGACCCACAGATGATAATTGGTGACTGATCAGAAGATGCTGCAACGCAAAGATGCGGCGCAGACATGTCACAGACCAAACCACTCTGTCCAGTCCATGAAAGGATTTTTGGATAAAATGATCAGAACGACTGACTGAGAATCAACACAGACCAGTTTTCGTTCTGTTCCACCGTCTGTTTATCATTTTCTGAAAAAATATGAAGTTTGGCTGGACACAAAGTCCTGCCCTCATCAGATGTTGTGTTCCAAAACTGACGGCTTATTCAAAAGAGTAGAGAGGGGACAGTTATTGTTTCATTGTATAGAGGGTGGAACAGCTGAGAGTCAGGAGTGATCTGTGATAGAAGAGAGTCAGCTAAGGTGGAGGGACGGTGGTGAGACCAGCCATGATGGACGGATTAGAGACACTAGGAGTAGACAGAAGACAGGAGACACAGCTGGAGGTGGAGGAGTTAAAGATGCTGAGATTCTCTTTAGGAGAGACAAGGATGGACAGGATCAGGAATGATGTGATTAGAGGGACAACACAGATTGAGATGGTTTGGACATGTTCAGAGGAGGGACAGTGGATACATTGGTAGAAGAATGATCCTAGAGATGGAGCTACCAGGTAGGAGACAGAGGAGATTGATGGATGTAGTGAGGGAGGACATGGAGGTAGTTGGAGTTAGTAGATGGAGAGAACAGGATGATTCACACAGAAAAGGATGATTCACTGTGGACACACCTGAAGAAGAAAAAGATGAAGAAGAAGAAGAGGAAGAGGAAGAAGATGAAGAAGAAGAGGAGGAGGAAGAAGAAGAAAAAGAAGAAGAAGAGGAAGAAGAAGAAGAAGAGGAAGAAGAAGTGGAAGAGGAAGAAGAAGAAAAAGAAGAAGAAGAAGAAGAAGAAGAAGATGAAGAAAAAGAAGATGAAGAAGAGGAAGAAGAAGTGGACACCAGCTAAAATCGCTGATGTTCTCATGACGCTCTGACATGTTTGGTGTGCAGCTCTCTGTACCTCTTTCGGACACTGGTTGTTGCAGGACGTCAGCCTCACCTTCGTCTCTTCATCAGACGAGGACAACTTCCTGGAGAGGATAACAATTTGCCGCGGTCACGTGACAAACACACAGTTGTGTCGGGTCTGAACCTGAATATGTGTCAAAGACGGTTGAAGGGACTGACGTGCACTCCACGTAGACCATGCTGATCTTGCAGTGACAGCGTTGACGGATCATTTGACCACAGGGCTGACAGTCTCCCGGGTGACATCGGCGAGGGCAGGGGTGGGGACAGCCAGGGGGGCGGGGCTTAGAGCAGGCCTTTTCACACATCTCACACTCCTGAGGACGGACACACGTGGGGGTGAGTGATGGGTTAATGGATCAGCTGACACAACAGTGTCAACTATGACATCATCACCTTGCCATCGCTGATCAGGTGACACTCCATGCTGCAGCTGTGGTTGCTGCAGCCCAGAGGTCGTCCACAAGGTCGTTTGCAGGAGAACCGCCCCCGGCGGTGACAAGGCACCGGACTGACCTGAAGAGAAGAGGAGACGCTGTTGTCACGGTCGGAAAGGACATGGCATGAAGAGAAGATGAAAAACCAAAGTTCCGTGGAGTGGACAGACAACAGTTACATAACAGGACGTCGTAAATTCATGTTTGAAAATGTTGCCCGGCAACACTTTTCATCTTGACAGACAGAAGCTGAAACAGAGCCTCTAGTGGTCACGACATAAGTGTCTCAGATGAAGAGTCTTCAGCTCAAAGAGCCCAAAAACAAAAAGTAGGAAAATGGAGACAGAACGAGGTTGAGGGGACAAAACGGAGACAGAGAGAAGTGAGACAGAGAGAGGAAAACGTCTGAAGGTGAATGAGTGAGTTGAATATCAAATCAATAATATTAAGAGAGAGAGAGGGGGGAGGGACGGAGGGAGGGAAGGAGTCAGGGAGGAAGGGCAAGATAAAACAATCTCATCTAATGTTTAGGACAAGACATGAAATAAAAACAACGTTAGGGACAAAGGGAGAGGAAAGAGTGAAGGATGGAGGAGATGGACATGAGATCTGAAGCAGGAAGTGGAACTTCTTACCTCATGTTCCCCAAAACAGGACCTGAAGACAAACACAACAATCCATCACTGACGGTGGTCTCTGAGCTGAAACCCTTTGGACTTTTATTTGTTGAGACTCACGTAGGAATGGGAACTTGACACGGCGGACACGGCAGCGCCTTCTTGACGAAGGCGGGCTCCGATGGCTGCTCCCATGGACCAGCCAACTGCACCTGGAGACAAACACACAGCCTTCAGGCCGAAGGTCTCTACTTCCTCCCTGTCCTCAGTTCACTTCCTCCTTTACCTGCTGGGACTTGATGAGCACCAGGTCATGGCAGGGGTTTGGACACGTGTGACTGCAGCCTGGCAGCGTCAGCAGACAAGGCTGCCTGCAGGGGGCGCAGGGGCCTGGATGGCAGCGGTGAGGCTCTCTGGTCGGGTGATGGCAGGTTGAGGGAGTCCTGAGGGAGACACAGAGTGGACACAGACTTTCATCATGACTTTCCGTCCCCTCACCTGCTCCATCAACAGTGTCAGTCTTTTCTGAAGGGAATTCACGAGGTAAAAGGGGAAAAGTTGTCTCATCTTGTCTGTCCATTCTTTCATGAATCCATCCTTACATCTACCTGACCATTTCCACACCATGACACAAACACAGACTTGACTGTGAAGATCTTATTCCTGCGTCCACACTGAGAAACACCTGAGTTGATGAGTTGTGTGCTTTGACTACGTCCCGCTCTGGACAAACAGGACAATGATGATGAAGACGGGGATGATTCTCCTTGGTGTACCTGCAGGGTTCTTTACAGCGCGGGGGCTTGGTGCTCCTCTCACGACCACAGGGGACGGCCAGGACGGTGGAACCACAGGGGCACCGGACGTCCACCATCTCTGGACAAGGGTAACAGCTGCCTGTGGGAGACGAGATGTGGAGGGAGGTCAGTAAACTTTTATCTACGGACGTGTCCTGTCAGTGGACACTTTATTAAAATACCAGAGTGAGGGCTGAAACCCACGGAAACTGATAAGGCTGAGTGGCCTGATGGTGGGACAGGAAGCTGCTGACCACAGGGTCAGATGTTTCAGGGTAAATCCACCAGTAGGAGGCAGTAAAAGCTGTTATCAGATCTAGACGCTGAGAAAATGTCCAATCTGTGCCACAGCTCCAGAGTAAAAACAACAACAGAGTTCCATCTTTGTGGGAGAAGGAAGGAAAAAGTTCAACTTCCTGTTGGTAATAATTAAAAAAGATGAAGAAACTGAGGAAACACAGGATTATCTATGACCTCCACCAAATGAATGAAGGTCGGAGACAACCAGAGTGGACACCAGGGGACCAGAATGGACACCAGGCGACAAAAGTCAACATTGGGGGACCAGTGTGGACAACAGTGGACCTTTAGTGAGACTTAAGTTGACCAAGCGAGTCCTGAGGGGACTTTTGAGGTGGCCCCGTGAAACAGGAGGACCTTGAGAACATCACTGTGGACCACAGCAGAGTTCAGGGGTGAGATTGGGCCACAGAGAAGGTTTCACTGGAATTGGCCCAAAGGGACATTTTTGTTTTTCAGCCTTAAGTTTTTATGAGTGAAAAAGAAAGTTTTAATATAATAATGGGAGCAGAAAAGGAGCTTCACCTGCACCACCTTCATCACTCTGGGATAATTAGGGATGCATCAAATATAGTGGCATATGGCAAAATAGTCCAAAAGTGGATTTTCCATTTTGGGCCAAAAGAATTTAGCACCAGAACAAAACTATGGAGCCAGAATAGTCTCAAAAAGAACACACGCGTAAACATGGATCCGCATGCGTATTCTGAGAAGAACACACAAACAACACTTCATACGTCAATATACGTTTGTGGATTCTTCCAAATACGTTTGTGGATTGTGGTACACGCAGGCCAATCGGGCTTTTAATTTGTGAAACTACGCGCACGCGAATTTTTATTTCTGAGACTCGTCTTACGCCGACCAGATTTGTGAGCGTAATCTTGCTACGTCACTCCGTCACCAGCCAATTAGAAGTCTCACCCGTTTGCAGCCAATCACACGGCAGTGTCCCCACGAGGGTCTGAGTGTCCAAGAACCAAGTTCACGTCCTACAAAAATGGCGTCTGGAAGCGGCAATGGCGAGCGTTTGGTTGTAAGTATGTTAGCATGTTATCACATGATACTTACACTTGAATGCTCGCCATTATTGTAGGATGTAAACTTGGGTCTTGGACGCAGTTTGGTGACGTCACAGACGGACCCTGGTGGGGACACTGATTGGCCGCAAACTGGTGAAACTTCTGATTGGCTGGTGACGGAGTGACGTAGCAAAATTATGCTCGTCTTCGTAAGACGAGTCTCAAAAATACAAATTTGCGTGCACGTAGTATCACAAATTAAAAGCACGATTTGCCTGCGCGTGCCACAATCCACAAACGTATATTGACGTGTGAAGCGTTGTTTGTGTGTTCTTCTCTGAATACGCACGCGGATCTGTGTTTACGCGTGTGTTCTTTTTGAGACTATTCTGGCTCCGTACAAAACAGCTTGATAACAAAGCACAAGAAATGATCCAGGCTGTAATGGACCAGAAGAACCCACAGCAACTGAGAAGATCACAACAGAGATGGAGGAGGAGCAGGAGGAGGACGAGGAAGAAGGCTCTGACTTCCTCTGTGACTATCAGTCAGACTAATCATTTCTTTCAGGTTTCATCCTTGATTTCCTCATCTTCTATTTCCAGTTTCGGCCGTAAAGACATCAACGGTTACCTTGGTGACACACAGATGGACACTTGTGGTTCCGACATCCCAGGGTTCGTCCACAGCTCTGGTCACAGGGGGGGCAGTTACCAGGGCAACACTGAAACACAGGGCATGATGGGAAACGGGGGGTTAGGGACCGTCATTCTCTGACATTTTGTCTCCCGAGCTGCAGCTGACATTCAAATCTAATCAGTGTGATGAAGGGAGAGCAAATTACAAACTGATGCCATTCGCCGTTGACCTTCTCTTATCGTCCTGACATTTCAACGCAAACAGGAGACAATGAGGAAGACGAGGGCGACGGCGGGTTCTGAGTCGACTACGGCGGAAAAACGTGTCATTTGCAGCAGATTCTTGATCAGTGTGGAAGGTAAAAATCATACTTTTATATTTGTTCTAATAATAACTAATAATTTATTATTTAATAATAAAATAAAACAACATGTATTTTTTCATTATTTCTGTTTTCTGTGTGACCAAAGGTAAAACACAAAATTTCCTACACAGAATAAGAAAAACAAGTTTATTTTGTATATAACATCAAATCTATCGTATATGTACTAGGGGTGTGCAAATTATTCGTTTTGGATCAAACTGAACCAAATTGGATCGAACTGGATCAATCGTTTAATATTTTTTATGAATCGTTCCTGAATCGGATCGTAGCCTGTGAATCGAGATATGAATCAGATCATTATGTGAGTCAATCGTCACACCCCTAACATACACTATATATATTAGGGGTGTGCAAATTAATCGTTTTGGATCGAACTGAATCGGATCCAACTGGATCGATCGTTTAATATTTTATTTTGAATCGTTCCTGAATCGGATCGTAGCCTGTGAATCCAGATATGAATCGCATCGTTATGTGAGTGAATCGTCACACCCCTAACATACACTATATATATTAGGAGTGTGCAAATTAATGTTTTGGATCGAACTGGATCATTCATTTAATATTTTTTTATGAATCGTTCCTGAATCGGATTGTAGACTGTGAATCGAGATATGAATCGGATCGTTATGTGAGTGAATCGTCACACCCCTAATATGTACATATAATTAAGTGTTTGCAAAAATTATTGTTGTTGGTATTTTTAAAAGGCTAGAATGGATTAGCGTAATTTCCGGACTATAAGCTGCACATGGCCACGTTAAAACGTGAGATATTTACAAAGAGCTTTTCTTTTTACATTTTCCATGATGAGGGTGAGTTTATGCTAATTTTCTTCATGTACGTTACCGTACGTTAAACTTCTTCTTCTTCTATGGTGTTTATTGGCGGTTGTGACTTGCATCTTTCTCGACACCACCTGCCTCACTCTTACCTTTTCTGATCGAGCGCCCCTGGCACACATTAGCCGCATCTCTGCATAAGCCGCAGGGTTGAAATTGTGTGACAAAAGTTGAGGCTTATAGTCCTGAAATTACGGTAATTAGTTTTTTAGGTTGGAGCTGCGTCCATAGAAGAGTCAAACTCATGTCTCAACATCTCAATCTTTTCTTTCCAAACATTTTGACTTGTGATCTCATTCACAAAATCACAGATTTCCTGTTTCTCCTGAGACTTTTTTCCTGTCAGGTGATCAATACTGTCAATCAATAATAAATAATCAATCAACAAAACCTTTTCTGCTCCATTATTTTCCATGAGTTTCCTTCTCTGACGTATTTAGTTTACTTTTTTATCCCATCACCAGACAAAGATGAGCTTTTCATTCAAATGTAAAGGCTCTTCAAACGTCTCCTCAACGTTGTGTTCAGCAACATGCCAACAGGGGGCGCTGTGCACTGACCTTTCTCCTACACTGGTGTCTCCCACAGCTCCTGGTCTTTGGGCATTTGGAGTCACAGAGATATTCTTTATGACAGGGCATCAACTTCCTGTACTTTCCACATCTGCACTCCCTCTCCACCTCCTGTCAAAGACAGAAAAAAACCCCAGAGACATTACGACACGAGGAGACAACATCCAGGAATGGAATCAACGTGTGTGTGTGTGTTTGTGTGAGAGTGTGTGTGTCACCTGTCTGCAGGTCTCACAGCTTCCTCGGTGACACCTCATTGAACAAGTGTGTTTCCCACAGGACAGACGTCGATCACACGTGTCACCACACAACAGCACGTCCTCTGTGCACGGCAGGGATGACTCTACACACACACACACACACACACACACACACAGATAAGATTACACACATATAAGATTCTAATGATTGATTTCAACCAGGAATTTAAAATTTTTTTTGTTCTGTAAAACACTTTTTGTCATGTTGTATGTCTGTCTCTGTCTTAGTTTGTGCGTGTGTGTGTGTGCTGGTTGCTCCTCACTGGTTTTCCCACAGGGGCAGCATCTGCTGACAGAGCGAGGACATGGAGGACAGTCACCACCGTGACATTTCACCTCACAGGTGTGGTTTCCACAGGAGAGGACAGCGCCGCACAGCTGAAAGAAAACATACAGAGGGACACAAATAAGACAAGTGAGGTGAGCAGTGGGACAAGACAGAACTGGACAGAGCCAGGCAGAAGAGGACAGAAAACACTGTCACCTGTTGACAGTTCCACTGGGGACTTGCACACGGTCTCTCTGTCTTCTCTCTGCCACAGACACAGGACTGAGCACTGACTTTGGGACAAGGAGAACACTCTGACAGAGAAGGACAATCAAGAAAGAAAGACACGTTAGAACATTGACCCGGTGGACAATGATTCAGGATTAAAGATCTGTGCTGTGTGTGTGTGTGTGTGTGTGTGTTTACCTGTGTGACATGGCTTTGTGCACACGTGTTGTTTACATGGCAACAACTTGCCACACTGCTGCTGACATGACCACTCCTGAGAGAGAGACAGACAGAGAGAGGGAGACAGACACCGTTAGAGAAAGACAGTGTTTGTGTGTGTAAACCAGACGTGGACAAAGCAGACAGACAGGCGGAGAAACAGATCTAAGAGAAAGGACCCGACAAAGCCATGTATAAAGGAAAAACATGCTTTCTACGCCATCTAGTGGATAATTGAAGGTATTGCAAGAAAAAAGAGCAAAATCATAATCATTAATTCTTCTGTTTGTCCGTTGACGAGTGGCAGGGGCAGCTGGCTCCACCCAAATCACATTGCACCACATTGTGAGCCATTGTGAGAACTTATGTGGGTCGGGACAGTGCTGTGATCAGAGCAGCTCAATGGCAACCTGGCAACTGGTGGATTCGAACCTGAGACCTTGTTGAACCAAGTCCACCTCCCTAACCACTAGACGACCACTGCTGACCTCAAAATCCTGATGAAAATGACAATGAATGTGTGTGTGTGTGTGCCTACATTGATGCCTACCTTGTTGCTACAGCGACGGGGGAGGGGCTTAGCTTTCAAACACATGCAGGAAACAGAGACCATCTTTGGACATGGAGGACAGGGACCTGGAGGAAGGAGGGACAGGAACAGGTCATCAATCTGCTGGACCATCACCAGGGAAGGACACCTGTGTGTGTGTGTGTGTGTGTGTGTGTGTCTGTGTACCAGGGTGACAAAGCAGGAGACAGGCGTGTCCACAGTTTGGCTTCAGTTGCTTCTGACAGACTTGACCGCAGGAGTGAGGAACCAACCAGGGGTCAGTGGGAGGATCCTGGACTTTCCCACAGTAGCACAGATACCTGAACACAACACAACACAACACAACATTTGAACGTCATGTAAACCAGTGGTTTGTTCATTAATACCATGAAGGACGTCTTCAGTGTGTCCAACTCAAACTATGGACCTGGGGGCCAGTAACAGCACATTTGGCCATTTGATTTGGACTGACACACTTCTTACGTCTGACTTTTACAAGTCTTATATTACCAATTTATCTGCTCCTGATACGTCCACTGTGTCCAATATTAGGACAAGTCAAAAGTTTTGCCCCTGGGCAGGATTATATACTGAGGGACAATTTGATATGGTCCTTCAATCATCATCTCTGTCCACTTATCTTTTACCAGGTCACTGGGACCGCAGCGGTTTTATTTTCACACCATGGATATTGAGGGGACACATTACACAACGCAGGACAAAGGACAAAAATTGTGCCTGAAAACCCAATACTCGCACAACTGAAGACTTGTGGCAGAGACACTGACTCTGGACCAAATAGCCTTCCAAATAATACTATTTATTTTCAATACCACTGCACTTGACTTTTCCCTGCAATAACTTTATTTCCCCAAAAGATGGCGCAGCAGATGCTAAAGCAATTAAACATTTTGACTCATGTTGCCGGTCATAGAGTTAGCCCTGTTTGCAGCACTAACCTGTGGGGCGTGGCCTTGGGAGAATACTCGGCCCGACACTTTGGACTGAGGACAAAAAAAGAGAAAAGAAAATGCTTGTTATTAATCATCGAACACACGAGCAGTTGATTCAAACCGTGAGGACATTTTTTGTCCCTCACCAGGGCCAGGGATGCTGCTTTTGCCCAAAGTCTTCATCAGTGACCGTGGAGACAAGGAAGGCCGAGTCTCTGGCCCATTTCTGAATACAAGGCAGGTGGAAGAGGGAGAAGCAGCTGGAGCAGCTCCACACCTGAAAGACACAGATGAGATGAGATTAGATTAGAGAGACAAGAGGGAGGACAGGCAGAGGGAGACAGCAGTAGAAATGGGTAAAAAGTGAGACAGGAGAGGCAGAACAAAGACAGGATCAGAGACGGACAAAAACAGACTAGAGTGAGATGTCCAGGTCAGGACAGAGAGAGAAGACAGAGGGGACAATGGAAGTGATGGAGAGAGAGAGAGAGAGGGGGACAGGAGACAGAGGCTTAAAAACAGATTGAGACAGAAACGTAGAAGACAACAACGTCTTTCTTAAGGCTCTGACCGCCTGTGTCCTCTTAACGGAGGCGATGCAGATGAGACAGGTGAGAGCTCCAGACTGGAACAGGTCACTGACGTACTGACCCGTCCTGACCAGACCGGTTGTGTCACCGCCTGTAAACAAAAAACTCGACTCAAATCCCATTCAGTCTCCGACAAACCATTGGTCCTAATGGTCTTCATGGGTGGAGATGTTCCTCACCCGTCTGGTCTGTGTAGGTGGTGAAGGTTGAGGCCAGGATTTGTCCCCTCTTCCCGTCTCTCACATCGTCAACATCGTTATCGTCGTCATCAGAGGAGGAGGAGCTATAATGAGACTCCACCAATCGCTGAGCAGCAGCCTGGTTGCTCTTCCTGATCTCCTCAAACTTGGACTGCACTGAGACGGCTGACAGTGGAGAAACACAGATGAAGCACGGAGCGACCGTGAACCCGGCGCCATCACTGCCCATGTGACCTCACCTTTAGATTCAACCTCGGACACTTGACCTGCAGATGTGACGACTTTTGACTTGACTCCTCTTCCTCCGGCCCACACTCCTGCAGGAGCAGGGTTGGGACCAGGTCTTTGTGAAGGTTGAGATCTTTCTCCTTGGCTGTTGTGGCCGCGGCCCCGCCCCCTGCCCTGCTGACGCCAGGCCGGCTCCATGGAAACCTCTGCTGGGGTCCAGCTGCCACATACAGGGCCTTAAAGTGAAGACATTCAATGGAGATTCTTAGGTTCAGAACGTTCTAGAACACAGGTGTCAAACTCTGGCCCGGGGGCCAAATTTGGCCCACAGTTTAATTACATTTGGCCCAGGAGATAAAATCAAATTTGAAAGAGAACGAATAAGAAACAAATACCAATGATGTGTAAATTATTTCTACCAATAATACCAATAAACTCTTGTTGATACCAATAAACTTTAGTAAACATTAATATCAGGCATCGCTAACTAATACTGCTGATGTTTGTTTTATTTATAATTTAATTTCTGGAAAATGGAAAACTCGTTTTCCAACGTTTTCCCTTCTGTCCAATCGTAGTTATGGACCAAACATTTAATTTCCGATTACGATACGATACTGATATCTGCACGTTGAACTCCAAAATTTGGGTAAAAAACTCAGGACCGACAGACAGACACCCTAGCATTATGTCCATCGGATTTTCATTATTATAGGAAATGATGGCAACTGTCTGTCAATGGAAATTAAATGTTTGGGCAAAATCAGACACTGAAATGAGGAAATATCTGAAAAGTATTAAAAGTTAATAATACTTTTGCTGATATCAGGCCGCCTTCCTGTGTCTGTTTATCATTATTGGCTCAGTTGTTCTTTTACTTTGCTGTTTCTCTATCATCTCACTGTTTCTTATTGTCACTGAATATAATGCTGTTGTTAGACAGTAATTTCCCAACCTGGAATTAATGCAGTACTTCTTCTTCTGTCTACCATTACTATGGGACATCTCGACAGTAGTACTTGTTCCTTATACGTACATATGATGATTTACATACATATTTTTGTAATGTTGTTACAAAAATTGTTTCAACATAAACATGTGAAATGCAAGTGTGTCTGCATGTTCCTGTTAATACTGCCAATCCTGCCAGTATGAAAAGGCTGACAGTGAGGGGCAAGATTTGGGCCCCGAGCCTCAGTTTGACACGTGTTCCAGAAAGTTCCAGACGACCGTACAGGAGGAGGAACTGATGTGTTAGTTGTCTCATGTCTTTAAACGTCCTTACTTTAACTGTTGTTGCTGTTTAGTTGCTGTGAGTCTCTGTCAAATGTCCAGAGGTTTGAGCAGATTTCTGAGGTTTGACAAATGTCCACAACTCAAGACAAGTCAGTAAGTTTGGTCCTAGTCCAGGCTACAGTACACAGCACTCTGCTTTTGTACACTATATATACCCAGTTTATATTCAGTTCATACTCTTTATACTCAGTTCATACCCTGTTTACAGTCAGCTCATACTCAGTTTATACTCAGTTTTAAACTCAATTTATACCCAGTTTATAGTCAGTTCATACTCAAGTTATATACTTAGTTCATACTGAGTTTTATATCAAGTTTATACTCAATTCATACTCAGTTTAAACTCAATTCATACCCAGTTTATAGTCAGTTCATACTCAATTTATACCCAGTTCATACTCAGCTTATACTCAGTTTTATACCTAGTTCATACTGAGTTTTATACCCAGTTTATAGTCAGTTCATACTCAATTCATACTCAGTTTTAAACTCAATTTATACCCAGTTTATAGTCAGTTCATACTCAGCTTATACTCAGTTTTATACTTAGTTCATACTGAGTTTTATACTCAGTTTACAGTCAGCTCATACTCAGTTTTATTCGCATTTCGTACTCAGTTGTATACCCAGTTTATAGTCAG
Source organism: Paraplagusia blochii (assembly GCA_016785265.1). Lineage (NCBI taxonomy): Eukaryota > Metazoa > Chordata > Actinopteri > Pleuronectiformes > Cynoglossidae > Paraplagusia > Paraplagusia blochii. The sequence continues at coordinate 565 of JAFBJS010011115.1, read as the reverse complement.
TTCATACTCAGCTTATACTCAGTTATATACTTAGTTCATACTGAGTTTTATACCCAGTTTATACTCAATTCATACTCAGTTTTAAACTCAATTCATACCCAGTTTATAGTCAGTTCACACTCAGTTTATACTCAATTCATACTCAGTTTAAACTCAATTCATACCCAGTTTATGTCAGTTCATACTCAGTTTTAAACTCAATTTATACCCAGTTCATACTCAGCTTATACTCAGTTTTATACCTAGTTCATACTGAGTTTTATACCCAGTTTATAGTCAGTTCATACTCAGCTTATACTCAGTTTTATACTTAGTTCATACTGAGTTTTATACTCAGTTTACAGTCAGCTCATACTCAGTTTTATTCTCATTTCATACTCAGTTGTATATCCAGTTTATAGTCAGTTCATACTGAGCTTATACTCAGTTTTATACTTAGTTCATACTGAGTTTAATACTCAGTTTACAGTCAGCTCATACTCAGTTTTATTCGCATTTCGTACTCAGTTGTATACCCAGTTTATAGTCAGTTCATACTCAGCTTATACTCAGTTATATACTTAGT
>JAFBJS010011105.1:10136-28553 GCA_016785265.1 Paraplagusia blochii | reverse complement strand
TCAAAGCGCTTCATGATGATGGGTGTCGGTGCTACGGGGCGGTAGTCGTTGAAGCAGGATGGGGATGGTTTCTTCTGCACTGAAATGATGGTGTCAGCTTTAAAACACGATAAAACCTGTCTCTTATACACATCTAGATGTGTATAAGAGACAGGCGCTCGGCTGAGTCAAGCCAAACCGCGTGCGTTCTTTCTTATTATAGTATTCAACACGAACAGACCTACGACCAGCGCGGCTTCTTATTGAATTATTTCTTATGGAAAAAATAATTTAGACCTCGACCAAATCAGACCTCGACCGCCAACCTGGAGTGGATTAAGTTCGAGAGCTGAGGCACCACTGTACATCGCCTCTCGGCCAAAATGAAGGCCTAAAGATAAATTAATCTAATTAAATAAATTACAGCCATGTTGTATGGAACAGAGACACTAGGAATAGGTAGAAGACAAGAAACAGAGCTGGAGGTGGCAGAGTTAAAGATGCTGAGATTCTCTTTAGGAGAGACAAGGATGGACAGGATCAGGAACGAGGTGATTAGAGGGACAACACAGACAAGAAAGGTTTGGAGAAAAAGCTAGAGAAGACAGATTGAGATGGTTTGGACATGTTCACAGGAGGGACAGTGATTATATTGGGAGAAGAATGATCCTAGAGATGGAGCTACCAGGTAAGAGATGAAGAGGAAGGCCAAAGAGGAGATTTATGGATGCAGTGAGGGAGGACATGGAGGTGGTTGGAGTTGGAGTTGAGGATGTGGAGGACAGGGTGAGATGGAAATTGTTGACTCGCTGTGGCAACCCCTGAAAAATGGGATGAGCCGAAAAGGAAAAGAAGAAGAAGAAGAATCTAATTAAATAAATTCAGCATTATTTTTTCCTTTGAAATGTCTTCGGCCGAGGCCAGGAGCAGAGTTTAATTCAATAATTGTATAAATCTATAAATCTAAGGTAGATTCCAGTGTTTAGTGTTAGCGCTGAGGTGCTGGGGTTGCAGCCTTTTCTTTATTCAAATAAAATATTTTTCACTGCTTTATCCTATGGTCTTTTATATGTATTCTGACAAAGGATACAGTTGGCAGAGGCTGCAGAGGTTTGCTATTCAAACTCAGAGCAGCTCTGTGTACACAGATCTGAGACTCACCCTGATATTAAAGGCCGAAAGCCCAGAGTTATCCATCTGGGTCGCAAATCCTCTTTAACCTCACAGAACCGGCAAAGTGAGCGGGAAAGGGGGAGATCAGAGAGAGAGAGAGAGAGAGATGTGAGAGTGTTTGAATCTTCTTTGGTGAAGACAGGTTACCGTCGCTCCCTGATGGGCCGGGAAGAAGTAAACAGAGCAGCCTCACATTCCTGAAAGCCTACAGTCGCATCATGATCATGACACATGTCGCTGAGAGACGTTTCCTCCCACGTCTCGGAGAGGAAGCGTTAATAGGCTACATTATGAACACATGGATGGTGGATTCTGCTCTTTGAACCCATCTGCGGCAGCAAAGGAACTGCTTCCCAGAAAAGTGAAAATGTCTCCTTGGAGAACAAGCCAATTCTGCAAGTCTCTGCTGAAAAGCAAATACTCTGGTGTGGTTAATGCTGCTGTGTTACTCACTTGGGCTTTTAAATAATTCAAATCCACTCACTTTCCATGCCTCCTCCTGTTAGTGCTATCATAAAATATCTCTGACATGTCTTGGAAATGAAGTTTGGGGGGTCATAAAAAAGAGCTTAAATACCACCCGGGTGCGTTGCAGTTTAGCTGGATTTCCCCAACGTGTTTTTGACTCGATATATTCCACTTAATGTCTTTAACAATGAGGATTCATTATTTATCATAATGAAACTCAGGGAAAGACTTTGACAATGTGCTTGAGTCTGAGATTCCCAAATCCCTGATACAGCCTAAATCAAAGCCAGAACCAGACAACTTGTATTAGCTTTGTGTTTTTTCATCCAACATCTTGCAGGGATTTTGCTAAATTTTCTTGGTTTTCTGATCCGGATCTGCACCTTCTCTGCAGGAGCCGGAGGCTGGTCTCCCCTGGTCTCAGACAGATACCAGTGGTTGGAGGTGGACCTGGAGAGACGGACCCAAATCACAGCTGTGGCCACGCAGGGACGCTACGGCAGCTCCGATTGGCTGACGGGTTACCTGCTGATGTTCAGTGACACGGGACACAACTGGAGGCAACACCGGCAGGAGGACAGCTTAGGGGTGAGTGTCTCACAGAGACGGGCTTATTATTTTTGATCTGTTCCTTTATCTGTCACAAAAATACAGTTTATCGACTCTTTCTGAAGACTTTTCTGGATTATTATATATTTTTCACTCTGAGTTGTTTCTTAAGGTTGAATCAATGACCTTATCAAGATGTCTTCTGCTGACGTTATGGGTTTGAAGTAACAATATTTTGGAACTGATTTCAAATTGAGTTTGTTTGGCTGGAACCAGTGAAATGTTTCTCGTATGTTTTCATGTCAAATCAGAGCTATTTTTAATGATACGTTCAGAAACTCACGAAACACTTTTTACTTTACATACATTAAAGCTTTAAAATTAGAATTGGAGTGAAATTATTCATAAAACAAGAGGAGAAATGGAGGAATATATACAGTCAATGTTGAGCAGAGTTTATATTAACAATGCAAAGAAGTAGAGACTTCACAAATATTAAAAAGCCAAATTAATTCACACACTGTGTAGAATGTTGGCAACAGTGGAGAGAACTTCTCACACTCCGTGCCTCTAGCGTCTGACTTGGAATTTAATCATTGTGATTTGATCTTCTTTTTTCTTCTCTGTATTCTACAGTGCAATTTTCCATAATTTTTTATCTACATATCTTAAAAAAAAAAACTTAAAATGTACAGTATTCTCATGAATGGACACAGTGCCTTTTGCGTAGGTTCTAGTTATGTTTACTGACCTCGAACAACACTTGACAAAATCTGTCAAAATGTCAAAGTACAACTTTAGGAGGCTGTGGAGCAAATCACTTGACGTCTTCTTCAGCTACTGCAGTCACGGACATTGTGGAGTAACACTGTAGTAAACTGTATTTCGACAGCATGGAGTAACACGTACTGGGCTTTAATACAAAGTTATGGTGTGTATTTAAAGACTCAAAAAGGCGTCATCAACCCAACCCTATCAGATGATGAGGAACTGAACATGGTTGTCTCCAAAATCTCACTGAAGATTTAGAATTTGATGGCTTATTACTTTGCTAGTTAATGTTCTGAAAAAGTAACTAGTTACATTACTAGTTACTAAATTATAAAAGTAACTAGTAACTAGTTACTTTACTTCAAAAACACTTTTAAAAAAGTTTAGTAACTATCATAATGAATTGTAGTGAAACAATAAAAACAAAATAGATGTTTAGATTTTGACACACATCTTTATCGTAACCTCAACTTGTCACTTGTCATCCTCTTGCTTGTGGGTGTGTGCTACTGTCTTTATTTCCCTATAAGACAAGAAGACCCGCCCAGGTCTCCTTTTGATTGGCTTAGCTTGAAATGTCAACTTATGTCAACCAATCATCGCCCCTTTTCAACACATGGGTTCAGTTAGTGTGGACGGCCGTCTTTCACTCATGACTGACAGGCAGCAGACAGACTCCACTGAGACACAGTCCTCTCTCCGTGGTCGGGAGAAACCGTCCATTTGGACCACAGATAGTAACGATTAACGAGCCCCTTTACACCACAGTAACAATAACGGCGTTACTGAATGGGAAAATTAACGCGTTATGTTATTGGTTAGCAAGGAAAAAGTATTTCAAGTAACTCGTTAGTCCCAACACTTATTGTTTCATATTTTGTCTGTTGCCAACTTTAATAAAGTTCTACTTATCTGACAAAAGACATGTCAAGACACATGGTCAGAAAAACACAATTAATTGTTTAAATTGTCCCACTTTGACTCAATGAGTAACTGTTGTAGACACTCAGTCAGAGTCTGTTGCAGGAAGCAGGTCAGGGACAGAGCCCTGCACATAGAGCATGTATAGTCGTGTTACTTGATAACTTGATGGAACCGCTGTGGTAGCGCCTCCTAAGGAGATTTGTCTGACATGGCAGAAATGGCCACTGAAACTGAAACTTCTGCTCCTTCAGCATTAGAACCGTGAGTAAACCAACAATGATCTAAAAGGTTATTTTCAATGATGGTTTTGTGAGACTGAAGCCAGGAAATGAAAAGTTGAGGCAACACTTTTTTGTTTTGGTTTCTGCAGGAAATGACATCACCAGTCTAATGGTGCATCGTTAACGTGGTTTAAAGATGACTTGTTTTTGCTACTTTTATGGAAATTAACGTTAAAATCCTGATTTAACTGGATCTGTTCTGATTGGTCCACTTCTGTGTCTTTATCCTTCAATGGGACAGAGCCTGGTCTCCCCTGGTCTCCCCTGGTCTCAGTCAGGTACCATTGGTTGGAGGTGGTCTTGGAGAGACGGACACAAATCAGCCCTGTTGCCACACAGGGATGTTATTGAAGCTAGAGACGGACACAAATCAGCCCTGTTGCCACACAGAATAGTCTGCTCAATTTTCAAGCTAGTGTTAGGAAATTGGGATAAAATATTTTGGAACGTTTTGGAAGATGTCATATCAAAATTATGATAATCAGGTTGGTATATAACAAGTAACATCATTTTGCCTAACAAATGAAGAGAGTTCCACCTTGCAGGTGACTAATCTATTTGACCTATTTATCCTCCTCTTTACATTTGGAATCCAGCTTTACAATACAGTGCATTTACATTTTGCTGAACAGGAACAGAACATATGCACGCAAAAACACGCATTACCTACCTCAGTACTGAAAGCTTGCCTAGGGGTCCCCTCCCCCACACAGGCTCAAACGACTCTGTGACTCAAGCGACTGCTGTGAGCCATTAACAGCCACATTTCCACAACTAAAGGAGTATCCACAGGGTGTCCAAAGGGTCAAATGACCCCTCTCTGGGGCTTTTAGGTAAAAAGGTCAATTGACCCCTCCGCGGTAGTTCTAGTGAGAGACCTGTTGCCAGGGGTGGTACGGAAGCTCTGATTGGCTGATGGGTTACCTGTTTTGATTGGCCCACTTCTGTGCTTCATGTTTCAATGTTAATGAACCACTGTATGTCCCACTCACCTGAAGCCCCATAGGACTTGATGTTTGAAAATTTTCTTCAACTTTAAATGTATTTGTAACCATAACCATTGTCCCAAGGCATTTAACAAACAATTAAGTAAAATAACAAGAAGCAGTAAATTAACAGGAAAAGACCCCTTACCCTTATAGACCCTCACACCAGCTGAGGAACGACTCCCCCAAAAAAAATTCCAGACAGGGAAAAAAAGGGAAGAAATTTCAGGGTGATGGACAGTGGAGAGAATCCTCACCCAGGATGGACAGGCCTTGTTTTACAACATGTTTCTTTAAAGTTTTTGCAGTGTAAATACAAAGGTGAGGGTCCAAAAAGAGTTGGTCCAGGATGAGTCCAAACTCCATTTTATAGCCACAGGGTTCTGGGGCGGAGAACAGAGACTGAGGGGACATGAGGTCCCCCGGCGAATGAGTTAGTCCTTAGGAAATGGGGGAAGTATGTTAGAAAATAAGAAATAAAGGAAAGAAAAGAGACAGAAAGAGCGAGAGAGGACAACAACGGAAGACTTAATGTAGAAAAGGACACCCGGCGCAGAATATCTAGGACCGTAACTAGGACCCAAGGACAAGCCACGGGCCCCAAACCACCATAAGTCAATATTATATTTATCATTTTGCTCAACAAACCTAGCCTTACTTTGAAAGGACAACAACAAATACATGTGGTGCTAATGCTTGAGCGGTTGCATGGTAGTAGCGCAAATACCATACAGGAAGTCGTGGTATTGTGGGTGGAGCTACTCTGTGTGGCGGGCAAGATTATTTAATTCACCTACCACTGTTTTTTTTCACCACCTCACGTAGTAAGTGACACATTTAATGATGAAGTCCAGTCCAGCTGGGTGTGGACTGCAGCTTAAATCTGCGGTTCACTCCAGTTAAACCGGTTTTGGCTGCGCAGTTATAATTTATACCAGCAGTGGGGACTGGTTCCGCCTGCAGCAGCGAGCCTCCATCAGCCTTTCACTCTTCATTAAAAATGGATGGAACAATGTAAGGAACCTGGGCAGGGTTGTGTTGCCTGCATGGAGCTGCTGTCAAATAGTTTAACCTCTGCTGACAGCGGGCTGGTGTTATTGTCTACTGCGGAGAAGAAAAGAAATCAGGACTTTGATTACAACGGCAGCGGCGTCCGTCAACGAGCTGGAGGAAAGTCGCTGAGTGAACACTTGCCAGCTTATTCACTGGCAGCCCGTCTTGATAAGTGTCAGCTCAGTGCCTGAAATGTAAATGTGTGAGAACACTGTCAGAAACATACATGCTGGGATTCAAATGTGCAGTTGAGATGCCTGGAGCTCTCCAAATACAAAATAGGTAACGGCCCACGGTTTCCCCCAGCAGTGAAGCATCTTCACTGCCAAACGTCTTCCCTGGTGTTTACTCCTGCTTTAAAAATCACAATTCAACAGATATTTTTTTTTTTTTCTGTGTTTTTTAAACTATTGCTCGTCTCCGTTTTCACTGGAATCCGACAGAATGACTGATCACCAGCGACTGTTTGTCAGGACGACAGGAAGTCATGCAGACCTCAGTAGATTGAACAACATTAGACATGCTTCAGAGGCGTTCAGGCGTCCTCTCCTTCCCTTCTTTAGAGCCGACAGTGCAGACTTTCTGTTGTAGTTTTAGCCTCGGAAGCAGTTTTTGACAGAATTCGATTTTCTCCTGGTGGAAGGTATAGGAACGTCACAAATCCTGAGACTAGATGCTTAAAAGTGGAGACACGGTGGTATCGAATCAAAGACTGATTTAGAATTTTTTTCCACTCATTTATAAAGTGGAGATTAAGGTGGAGGCTCCGTGTGTTTCTCAGTCCAACAGCAGAGAAGGTTCTTTTTTTTCTTAACTGTTGACACAGCAGATTCTACATTCTCCCAGGTGAGTCTACTGATTTTCCTCTCCTGGAAATAAACTATATATAATATTGTATTGACGTTTTAAAACAATTTCTCCCGCTCCTCTGTTTGGAGGCCAGTGTAAACTATAGGCATTGATGAAAGATGACACTTTGTTCAATTTTGGACAGACTAAAACAAAGGAACCAGGCTGTCCAAACCTCTTCTCCTCCAAATGGGCTCCATATTGATCTAAAAAAATTGACAAATTGTAAGTTTTCCACTATAACAGTTGTCATGTGCAGAGAAATAATGTTATAATATCTGGTTAATACACTTAAATGACTCTCATAACTGACTACAAATGAGATATTTTCCAGGTTTATTAACAACAAATAAATAATACGTCGAGAAAAGTGTTGAAAGCAGACTAGACCTCACAAGAAAAGGAACTTTTTTTCTTGTTCTTATTTTCCCGACAGATTCAGACTGAGGTTCTTGCGATATATAAAAATAAAAATAGACACAAAAGTGAATGTCTTGCCGTGCATTTGACGCCTCGTCGTTGAGGTCAGACACTATATGTCCACGCCTCTCCCTGCGTCTATTTTAAGTCTCAGACTCGGGTATCGTCTCCATATGTTTAGACACTTGCTTAGATCAACGGCTGCTGTTAAATAAACCACCAGAGGTAGATGTGTCTGCGATCACGGCACGTCCTCAGATGCGATTTTGACACAGCAGTGGTTCAACTGTCTCTCTATGGTTGTTTCAAGTGGGATTTCTGGGATGGTCGGATAAATCAAATCAAATGAAAAAAAAACAAAAAAAAAACGTGTTCTTTACTTATCAATTGGAAAATTCATTTGAAGTCAAGTGTTTCACGTTCAGTGTCACTTACTTTAGTTAAAAAGACAACTTCTTATTCCTCTGAGTCCCTGTCATTTTCTCTCGTCTGTCCCCTTTAAAATTCAATTTGAGTTCTATGATTTTTCTCTTTTTTTATAAAGAAATTTGATTAATTTACGACACCTTATTGCAATGAGTGTCAGGTGATGATAATCTCCAACGTGAAGGATAATGGAACAGGGGTGAGAAGAGCTCGTCAGAGACTCATCATGTTTTAAAAAAAGCTGAATGAGACGCCAGTCTCTTGGACCTTTCACTGAAGGGAGACTTTTTTTCCTTTTGTTCACGGTGATGCCCTGCTGCCTTCCACAGTGTAAAGATTTGAAACCTGTCTCCTTGATGCCTAAATTAAACGTTAGTAACACGCTCCGGGCGCAGCAGGACCCCTCATACACCTGTCTAACTGCTGGTCGCAAACCTTCTCTGCAAGGGGGACGCTATATAGAGAAAGGCTTTGTGTAACCATGGCGACTGTTGAGTGAGAATTTCTCCTGGACAACACAAAGGCTGTCCAACTACGTAGGTTTGATCACAGCTGGGTTTCTGTTTACCTTTCAATGGTGTTGGTCTGACGTACGTGTTCAGGGTAAAACTACTTTGACTTGGTATGGACGGATGGACCTGCCCTGTCCTGGGGTGAGGTTTTTTATAAATTGACCCCTTTTTGAAGTCTGTAAGTTACTGAAGCTGCAGGGTTAGGGTTCGGTCTCAGGGGTTCGGTGGAGCCTCTGCTGCGGAGGTGAAGACGGCGCGGAGGTCAAGACGCAGCGATTCTTCTTTTCCTTTCGGCTTATTAGTCAATAATTTCCATCTCACCCTGTCCTCCGCATTTCAACTCCAACTCCAACTCCAACTACCTCCATGTCCTCCCTCACCGCATCCATCAATCTCCTCTTCGTCTCTTACCTGGTAGCTCCATGTCTAGGATCATTCTTCTACCAATGTCTACCCTGTCCCTCCTCTGAAAATGTCCAAACCATCTCAATCTGTCTTCTCTAGCTTTTTCTCCAAACCTTCCTGTCTGTGTTGTCCCCCGATCACCTCGTTCCTGATCCTGTCCATCCTTGTCTCTCCTAAATAGAATCTCAGCATATTTAACTCCGCGTTACCTTTCCCGTGTGTAACTGTTACTGTGGTGTAAAAGGGCTCGTTACTCGTTACTATCTGTGGTCCAAATGGACGGTTTGTCCCGGCCACTGAGAGAGGACTGTGGTGCAGTGGAGTCTGTCTGCTGCCTGTCAGTCATAAGTGAAAGACGGCCGTCCACACAAACTGAACTGATGCGTTGAAAAGTAGCGATGATTGGTTGACATAGGTTAACATCTCAGGCTAAGCCAATCAGAAAGAGACCTGGGCGGGTCTTCTTGCCTTATAGGGAAATAAACAGTCTCACACCCACAAGAAAGACGACGGCAAGTGTCAAATTGAGGCTACGATAAAGATGTCTGTCAAAATGTCTAAACATCTATTTTATTTTTATTGTTCCATTACATTTCAGTATAATAGTTGCTACAAAACACAACACTAAACATTTTAATGTGTTTTTAACGTAAAGTAACTAGTTATCAGTTACTTTTATAATTTTGTAACTAGTAACGTAACTAGTTACTTTTTCAGAACAGTAACTAATAAAGTAATAAGTTACTTTTTTAAAGTAACTTGCCCAACACTGGTAGTGAGGTTGACTTTATCTCACAGTACAAAAACAGCAGAGGACGGGACTTGACGTCTCCCAAAGGAAAAGACAAATATTTTTCTGTATGGAATTTTTTTTACTTTACTGCATGAAAAACTGTGTGGAAAAACCCACAGGCTGCTGATTTAGGGAACACAACCTATTAGTCTTTGAAGAGAGGCTTGGTCAGAAGAAAATGGGTCGCAGAGTTATTGATTCCAGATACGGAGAGGGGGGACAGAGAGATTATTAGCAGCCTTACGATCAATGACCTCTTAGAGCCAGGGTTTTGGAGAAAAAAAAACTGCCCTCTTTCCTCCTTCTACTTCATTCAGAAAAAATATCCCTTTCACGATCATCTTTATCCCAATGTTCTTTTTCCATCTCACAACATGTTTGTGAAGCAGACGGAACATTCTAGGAGAACGTGCTGTTGTGTACTTGTAGCTCTCAGGTCTTTGATTACAATCCAAAAAGAACTAATTACCACAGATCCCACCTTCCCACAGGTGTTCACTCCTGTGGATTAAACAAACTGACAAACACGTCCCTCCGTGTTTCCCCAGGCGTTCGCAGGAAACAGCAACGCCGACACCGTGGTCCAGTACAAACTGGAGCAGCTGGTCATAGCTCGCTACCTCAGACTGATCCCTCTGGACTGGAACCCCACCGGGAGAATCGGACTCAGACTGGAAATATATGGATGTCAATACAGTAGGTTTCCTCTCAGTGTTTTCATGGCTTTGGTTTTTAGGTCTGAATGAAAATTCTTAGCTATATTTGAATTTAAGAGGCGTAAATATTATTTAGTTTTGGAAATATTTATCAAAGTTGGTCCTTGAGCTGAAGAACACAAAGAGACGTTCAGGCGTATGATTTTTTTTTTCTTGTACATTAATCTGTTACAAATGTGCAATATAAAATGTCAATAAACAGTTTTGTAGTTTTCATTTGATTCAAGAATCTCGTCTATATAGAATTTTGTTTCTTTACTTTTGTCTGCGGATGTGAAATTCAGTTCTTTCCAAATATTTTTAAAGTTTTATAAAAAAAGATAGACAGACAGACAGACAGACAGACAGACAGACAGACAGACAGACAGACAGACAGACAGACAGACAGATAGATAGATAGTTTGCTAGCTAGCTAGCTAGATGGGTAGCTAGATAGATAGATAGATAGGTAGATAGATAGATAGGTAGATAGGTAGATAGATAGGTAGATAGGTAGATAGGTAGATAGATAGAACTTTATTAATCTCTCAGTAGTATCCTTCGGGAAATTACGGAAAATTAATGGCATTCTAAATAAGCAGCTTTTAAAACTCTGCATTTTTCCTCTTTCATTCAGAAATATTCTATTCTGAGTCCGTGAATACGTCCAAACTTGTCACGCTCCCAATTTTTTTTCCCTCTTCAGCCTCTGATGTGGCGAACTTTGATGGCAGCAGCAGTCTGCTCTTCAGGCTGAGCGTCAGGCCGACCTGGACATCAACACAGATGATCTCTCTGAAGTTCAAGACCATGAAGAATTCTGGAACGCTGCTCCATGCAGAGGGAGCAGGAGATCACAGCCTCAGTCTGGTGCTGGAGAAAGGACAGCTGCTGCTCTACCATCAACGAGGTAGAAAGTCCTACCAAAGTCAAATTTCCTCTTCACTCAGAAAGACTGATTACAGGGATGTTTTCCAGTGTATTGATTTTATTTGTGGTCAACATGGGACGAGGATTCATTTCTCAAACTGTTCCGCACAAATACTCAAACTATTCCATCAAACCCCTGAAGAGACAAAATGTTTTTACAGCCAAACAAAAGTCCAGAAAATGTCCTTATTTGTGACCAACATTAAACTTTCAAACAGTCCTGGCAGCAATATGTTGACTTTGGCAAGGACCGTAGAACTGCACTACGGCCCAGGCCCATTAAGAGACTGTTGTCCAGTCTGTGTCAAGTTTTCACCAACAGCACGTTTTACCAGATGGGTTAAATTTGCTCATTATTCCCCCTAGGGGATCAATAGAGTAATTACAGAAATAATCTCTATCAAAACAATAGTACCAGTATAACAATTAACACTATAAGTACTATATATGATACAGAAACATAATCAGAGGATAAAATTCTGATTTCTTTGGCAATTGTTGACATGACACAGAAACTCCTTCAAGTGGTTCTCAAATGGGGGTTTAGGGCCACTTTTTGGCACGTGATGCTATTTGGGCAGCACAAGGAGAGATCAATTGAAGCTGAAAAGAATTGAAAAAGTCTAAGTCTAAGAGTTTGGGGTTAGGGTTAGGGTTAGGGTTAGGGTTAGAGCCACCAAACCAACTCAATATGATACATTTTAAAACCTTTTTAAAGGTTTTTACACATTTAAATGTTATGTCAGCAAAGTGTGGATCTTTGCTCACATAATGATCCGATTCATATCTCGACTCACAGGTTTCGATCCGATTCATAAAATCATTAAATGATCAATCCAGTTTGATCCGATTCGGTTCAGTTCGATTCAATGAAAATTTTGCAGCTCCGCTTTCAACTACACTATACAGCTGCCAGTCTTTATTAGTTTTAATTTAGTTTATTTAAAATGCAATTTCGTAAACAAATGATTACACATGGTTAAATTAGAATTAGCCAAAAGCTAGTTTCAGATGTAGTCAAATCAGCCCACCTCCATAGACATGTGTATATGTGTCTGTGGGAGGAAGCGCCCAATGTCGCGGCTATGTCTAAATGTCAATTTGTGGGCGGGGCCCTGGAGCAGGAAACCGATCCACGGAGAAAAATCCGAACCATCAGATCGTTTTACTGCATTGTAATCAATCGGGGCTTTTTGGATCGATACACTCGGATCATGTATGTCACAGATCGATAACCGATCCAAAATGATTAATTCACACCCCTAGATGGCGCCATACTCAGTGTACCTCGGTAGTAACCTGACAGCTGCTGGCCACCACTGCCCTAGACTATTCGAGCCCGGGTTGCTGTCGCCACAGTACAGAATACTAACCACTATACAGTCCAATCATGATCCACTATCCACCTCAATGTGCAGACGCGTAATAACGTGTCAGATCCGATCACGTCAAGCTAATCCTATAGCAACAAGTCTGCTGGAATTTGATAAAATAAATTTAAAGTTGTCTATTCCGCTGGTCCATCTGTGTTTTTCACTCTCCGCCCGTTCTCCATTCATTTCCGTGTGTAAATAAAAGCCAAGCGGTTGAAGAGACCCACACGGTGGAATAAACATCCACCCGGATAACCAGAGTTTCCAGCATTCTCTCTCACGACGGGCGATTTAATATTCAGCACATTCTCTTGCACACAATGAAATGGAGGCAGCTCCGAGTTTCGCTTCCGTCCATCTGCTGCTCTGTTTGTGCAATTGTCAGAAGTGATTTAAAAAAATTGCTGTTGATCCAGTTTTGAGAAGCTCAGGAGAAATATGTTCCTCCGACTCCATCCTGCTGAGCCCTTTTTTCTTGTTGGTCCATATGTCCCAGACAATAATTCAGAGTATATTATCCAGACCGCCAGAATCTGCCGCGTTTTAGCCCCATGATAACTCTGGCCGTGCAGGTAGTGGACTGTTAGACATCATTTTCAGGGACAGATGTTTACTCCTGTTTATATTTTTGGCACCATTTCCCTTCGTAAACTGTCTCCCCTTCCGTCCTCTCCGGGGTCCCGTGTGGTTTGACCTTCTCTCCTTTTTTTTTTTTACTCGCTCTCTTTTAATCAGTGATGGATGTTGGTGACATGTGTTAATGCTGAACTCTGTGGAGCAGCACAGTGTAGCATGATCAATGGGCCCTGGCCGAGCAGATTGCAACACTTTTCGTGTTCCTCCGTCGTTGTGTGTGTGTGTGTGTGTGTGTGTGTGTGTAAGGCTGAGAGATAAAGAGAGAGAGAGAGAGAGAGGTGTTAAACCGTTGTTGTCAAATTGCCAACCCATTGCATTATCACCATATGGCAGACCTCTCTGTGTCTCTGCCATCTGGCTTCTTCACTACTCCACCGCTCGGCTAAACAACCAAAAGTTGTTGATTTTTTTGTGAGATGAAGACTTTCCTGCAGTTCTGACACCATTGACTTTCAGGGTTTTGGAAGAATTTTGGAAACAGTGTTCAGATTATATAAACACTTCATTCCAATTCAGCTCATTTTAATGTTGGGTGGAATTATTTAAATCTTATTTTAATTCAATGCCAAAACTGTTGGTTGAGGCAAGAATTAGGCAAATCTTGAGGAGACACATTTCTCCAAACCTACCTGTCTGTGTTGTCCCTCTAATCACCTCATTCCTGATCCTGTCCATCCTTGTCTCTCCTAAGGAGAATCTCAGCATCTTCAGCTCTGTTTCCTGTCTTCTACCTATTCCTAGTGTCTCTAATCCGTCCATCATGGCTGGTCTCACCACCGTCCTGTTAACATAATTTAACTCAATAATAATAGATAGAATTGCAAAAGTATATTAAATAGAGCTGTCGTGCTAGAAAATTATTTTTTGCAGTGATTCGGTGAATGTGACAGTCGTTCTTATCGCAGACTTCGACAAGTTTTGTATCATGAGCAAAACAAAAACAAGAAACAATTTTTTTTTTTGCACTATTTGAGTTTTCTTGCCATAATTGTGGTAGAATTTAAACATCATGGTGGTGTGTTTACTCCACCTGCTGCTGAATGTCATTTTCCTGACATTGGGAAGTCTCATTAAGGCACTGCTCACTTTTTGCATATTTTGCTCTGAACTTTATGTGCATGTATTAAAGGCAAATACTTTGGCCTCACCAATTTAAATGTATTAAGATTAGAACAGCCTGCAGCAGTAAAAGTGAGAACGCAAAGTTACTGCAGGGTTGAATTTACAAGGGCAGAGTTTTTTTTTCCCTTTTGCTGAAACACATTCTCAAACTGGAAACAATACAATAATGTGTGGAGAATTATTAGTTTCCTTATCAGATGTCATTAAGAAACTCTCACTGCTGCTTTCTTAAATTCCTCACACTTTCACCGAAACTCTGCACCTTTCAGAATCCTGTGACGGAGAACGGGGAATATGTCCTAAATCCATGTTTTTGTGGAGGGGAGAGTATCAACACTCTGGTGATATTGCCTACTGTCTGTCAGCTGTGGCGAGATGTCATCTGTGAAAGCCATCAGTGTGACATAAGCTCCCCGAGTGATGCCTCTTGCATCTTCCATGTAGGCTTGAGCTGATAGGCAGCGGCGTGTCCGGAGGAATCTGGGGAGGCTGGCTGCAGAAATAAACAGCCCTGCAGGAGCAGACATTAGCCTGAGATAATCCAGCAATGAGGGCAAAACTGGGGGAAAATGCTCGCTGCCAATCACAGCGCTGTCACCGTGGACCTTTTTCCTGTTTCCCTTTTTTTTTTTTTTCCATTGTTTCATATCACACCCTGTCCCATATGTCACCCAACCTCTTCTCCTACTGTAATTTTTGTTGGAGACAGTTTTTCCCTCCTTCAGCTGCACGCTCAGTGCCTCTCAAACCCTCTCTCTCCTTTCACCACAGAACCATCTCTGCCTCTCTCCATCCCAGGAGCTTGCATTCTGCAGACGGGCTAATTTAGATCAATGGTTTGTGGCATTCAGCCTGAGCCACAGCCTGCTGCTCCACTGTCGGAGGTGTGGAGAGGTTAAAAAGAAATATTTAAGACGTGCCATCAGCGGCGCAGTTTACAAGATGTCGTTGAAAACGCGTAATAATTAAGCGGTCATGTTGGCAGCAGGGTCCTGTTGGTGGTAACGGTGATGGATGTCGCCTTGGCTCAGACACGGAAACGCTGCAGAGCGATAACACCATGTGACAAGGGCATGGACTGCTCCAAAACACGCACAACATTAAGATTGTAGATGAGGCAGATGCACGCTGACGTGGTTACAACAAACAACATCCATTGGCATAATAATAAAAGCCTCAGTGGAGGAGTACGACAGACTGGCCCGTGTACGGGCCAACAGACAGGCCAACAGACAGGCAGACAGACCCCGTCCTGTCTGTCTTAAGGCGTCCAAGCAGTTGAATTAAATTGGCCAGCTCATTAAGATGAATGTCCGCTCCCCCGAACGCCGTGATTCCCTTTCTGCTTTACATTCATCAACGTGTCAGCGTCTCATAATGAAGTCCAACGCTGGGTGATTCAGTTCAATCCCACACTGTCACCATCAGGCTGTAGTACACAGCAGTAAACACACAGTACTCCGATTCAGTGCACAGCGGACAAATGGTGTTAAGTGTTGCCGACTAAATTAGAAAAAGCAGCAAAGTGAGACTTTCAGTGAGAAACTGCAGCATGAATGGAACCTCCGTCGCCTCTTACCTTCACTGACGGCCTCGCTCTAATGGTGCTATTATCTAGAATTGATCTGAAAGAAGCTAGAACGGGAACACATAGATATGACATGAGAGTTAGTGATTAATAATTAGGCTGCAATTAGTTGTGATTAATTCATCCTCTCATGGTAATTGTGTTAAGACACTGCTCTGATCTGGACACATCATCTTTTATGGCCCCGACAAAGAGAAACACAACTCCCTGGAGTCAATTATCTGCCTGTTTGGAGAGAGAAAATAAACACAATCTGTCACCGGCGATAACTAATGGTTACTTGCATTTGCCGTCACTGGTTCTGCTTAGTCCACAATGAGTCTGCACCAGTGTCACTATCCGTGCCGCAGTCCCCTGCTGTTAAATGGGATGCTTACTGCTGAGTTTCGTAGTCAAAAGAAAAATGAGTCTACGTTTCAAAACAAAAGGAAGAGGCTGGAGGAAACGTGAGAAGTTATTTTCTGTATATATTTCATTATTAAAAATGGGGCAAAACAGAGGAGAAAGGAGGAAGAAACAAAACCCTAAGAACTTTGTTACTGTTGAAAGATTTCAGGGTGGATCACGGCACCAGCTGGAGAAACCAGGTCACCAGATGAAGAAACCAATGGTCAATGAGTTTAATATCAAAGAACAAAAACACAAGTGTTTGGGCCGAAACAAATAAAAGGCAGCGATCAAAGAGAACAAAATCAAAGAAATAGCAAAGCGAAAGAAACGCGTCTGCAATTTTACGTAGAACTTCTCCGACTACAACGTTAAAATCTGGCAATTTTATACCTGTTTAAGGGGAGTGGTCTCAGCTCTGTGGGTGTGTAACACATATGGAATCCAATGGGAGTGAGGGGGTTGGGTTTCTGGTGACCAATCATATTATTAACTATGTGCCTGTTGTTACCACTGTGTGGCGCTGTTGTATAACATATTCTGGTTTGGGGGTTTTCGGAGGCTAAAGGTGTTGAGGGGAAGCCCACAGGGTGCCTGAGGAAAATGTGTGTATTCTATGGATAAAGGGCCACTGTTGTAGGGGGACATTGTCCATATGGTATTTGGCCATATGGTCAGGAGTTGACTTGGGAAAGGAAGAAGAGCCAGGTATACTTAGACGAAGGCCATGTGGTATTGTTGTAGTTGTTTAGTGACAATTGTGTTGCCAAAGGTGCAGTTACCAGTGTGAAATCACAAACCCTGGGGTGAGAACACCACTGAAATCTAACACTGTATCGGAATATTTTGGAGGAACTGTAGGTAAAACGGTAAAAAGGTTCAGAATATTTGTTGCGTGGCTACACTGTCAGGGTTGATTTTTTTTTGTAACCACTGTGACCACAGTGACCGCGTGGCCTAATGGATAAGGCGTCTGACTTCGGATCAGAAGATTGAGGGTTCGAGTCCCTTCGTGGTTGATGTTTTTGGTGGCCTATTGGACTTGCACACTGGCTCAGCCAACAGCACTCTGCTCATTACAGTGATGGGTTAAAGCAGTGCTTCTCAATTATTTCTGTAAGCCCCCCCCCCCAGCAAGAAGAAAACAATTCGCGCCGGCCACCACTACCACCACCACCCACTGTCCACCGCAACTATAAATACTACACTCCTGCATAACATCGTATCCTCGTTAGCATGAAGGAAACAAAAAGAAAGAGATATAGTTCAACTTACAAGGCTGTGCAATTACACTACAAGGCTGTGCAATTACACTTTATTGTATTGTAACAACCATTTTTACAGACAAAAACATGGATGTGCCATGGGGTCTCCAGTATCTCCCATTGTAGCCAACCTCTACATGGAGGAAGTAGAACAAGAGGCACTAGCCTCCAAGAGACAGCCTACAGCGGCGTTGCACCATCACATTGGTACAGATACGTGGATGACACATGGATAATAATCAAAACTGTTGAATTGGAAGCATTCTCTGGACACCTAAACACAATTAATGAATTCATAAAATTCACTAGGGAAGATGTTAAGGGAGACATGCTGGCTTTCCTGGACTGTGCAGTGCACATAAAGAAAACAGAAACCTTTTCATTGAGGTCTACAGGAAACCAACACACACCGATCAGTACCTACATTTTGACTCGCATCATCCACTTCAACATAAACTGGGGGTGATCAGAACCCTTGACCACAGAGCCAGACACATCCCTTCACAAGAGGATGCCAAGGCCAAGGAGCAAGCTCACGTTAGAGGGGCCCTAAGCACCTGCGGATACCCCAACTGGGCTTTTTCTAAGGCCACCAGAACTAACAAACGCAACAGGGAGGACAACGAAAACAAACGGAGTAACCTCGTTATTCCATATGTTGCCGGGACTTCCGAAAAACTTAGAAGAATTTTTAAGGATCACCAAATTCCGGTTTACTTCAAACCAGATGTGTATAAGAGACAGTGTTAAGGCAGGCATGCTGGCTTTCCTGGACTGTGCAGTGCACATAAAGGAAGACAGAAACCTTTTCATTGAGGTCTACAGGAAACCA
>JAFBJS010011097.1:147921-180415 GCA_016785265.1 Paraplagusia blochii | reverse complement strand
ACAGTCTCCACTGCTCTGAACAGTTGAGCCTAAGTATCTGAACTCCTCCACCTTCGCCACCTCTGCTCCTTGTAACCTTCCCACTTCACTGTTCCCCTTTTCATTCACACACGTACTTGCTACGACTGACCTTCATTCCTCTTCTCTCTAGTGCAAACCTCCACCTCTCTAAATTCTCTTCTAGTTGTTGCCTCCTCTCACTGCAGATCACAATATCATCTGCAAACATCATCGTCCATGGAGACTCCTGTCTGACCTCATCTGTCAATCTGTCCATCACCAGAGCAAACAAAAAGGGGCTCAGGGTAGATCCTTGATAAAGTCCCACCTCCACCTTAAAGTTCTTTGTCCTTCCAACAGCACACCTCACCACTGTTGAGCTGTTCTCATACATATCCTGCACCAGTCTAACATACTTCTCTGTCACTCCTGACATCTTAGATTTGGCAAAATGTTTTTACGCCGGATGCCCTGCCTGACGGACTTGGGACCAGCACTAAAAAACACTGGCTTGTGCTCCCTAGAGGCTGGGTTAATTTGGAAAAACAACACGTTATGTTATTAGTTCCCGAGAAAAGTAGTTGCGTTACGTAATGGCGTTATAAGTAACTAGTAGCGAGATATACTGAGCTGAATCACAGTACTAAAGGTTGTACACCTGAACAGGTCCTTATTTTAGTGCACTCAGTCTGTTTAGCTGAGGTGATCCATGTCGTCACGCCACCTCAGCATGTATTTTAAATTATTTAGTCCTGTTTATTATGTTAACAATACAGTACTTGAGAAGTTTACCATGTTCAACTGCAGCACGACATCTTTGACTAATGAGCTTTTTATTTATAGTCGGCCTAAAATGCTGACTTTTCAGAGCAGAAGAAAGAAAAAAGAGAGAGATGAAGTGAAGCCCATCTGGCAATTAGCTCTTCACAATGAAGCACCGCACACAATCACACACAAACTACTGCTTATACATACGTAGAGGATGGAGAAATCTCTCACCTTTTTAACAGTTGTGATTAGGTTTGACCTCTTCTCCTCTGTCTTATTACAGGGAGGAGAAGAGGGAGAACAACACATTACTGATTTGTCACGTAAATACTCCTGGATCTGAGCTTTTCATGAAGAAAAGTTTAACCTCCAACTGATTAGAATCAAATCATAAAGACAAAAAGAAGGGTGAGGGTAAGGCATTATTCTCCAGGAGAAGCTAGATAGAGATAGAAGATAAAGGTATCTCCAGGAGTTTTCACTGTTTTAAAATACAATACACACAGTACTTTATATGTAAACAGTGGAGCCTCCAGATATGAGCGCCACATAATACAACTCTCCAAGTTACAAAGATTTACTTTGTGATATCAATCTCTCTGTCTGTCTCCATCTCTTGGTCATTTTAATGTCATTTTAAATTTGAATATTAATCTAAAATGTTTTCTTTGTTATTATTATTTTATATTGTCAACATATTAGATTTTTCTCACTGGAAAAGCTTTCATTTTCATTTTTAGAATAGCTCTTCTCACTAACTTCACTAACTGTTGAAGGGTTTCACAGCATCACTGTTGATGTTGGCAGTATTCAAGTCTGTGAGTCTTTTTAAGGTCGACCAGGAAAAAAAACATGATAAGATGATAAATAAAGATGAATATGTTGATGAAGAGAAGACAATGATCTGAGTGGGATGCCACATGCTTGAATGCCACCCTGCAGAAGTTTAATGCTGAAGATGCTGAGATGATGAACGTGGTCACCTGACTGAATTATCCATCTTGTTGTGTTTGACCGCAGGCGTCGACCCGGCAGTGGATTCAACCTTGATGATGTTGAATCAACCCTGAGGAAGAACCTTCAAATCTGTGTTTTCAATGAGCCGCAGGGTCAAACACCCTCAAAAAAAAAAAAAAAAAAACTCTACACCACTGACACACACACACTGTACTTAAGGGCTCTGCTGTATTTCTCCTGTGTCCTGCATTTCTCTCTCGCTTTCTCTCTGTGGCAACACCTGTTAACTTATACACTGCTGTTTGTTTTGTTGTTTTCTCTCATTAGTTCCCAAAACCCTGCCGTCGTGTTTGGTTTCCTGGTTACAGGTTTATTTCCCAGAGGAGAAGGGAAGAATAACGTTACAGTAATTCAGGTGTTTCCTAATCACCGGAACTAAACAAATTTGTTCTATGATCTGAAGCACTGACTGAAATGAGGAAAGAAAAAAAAATTAAATAAAAAATAACAGTATAATATATTAGTGTTATCAAATGTCAGCTCCTCAGGTTAATGCTAAAAGGTCAGGATTTCTGTCTTTATCGGTGTTCAACCAAAAAAGATGTGACATTTAGACAAAAGGGTTTCAAAACCAATGGATGATATGTGGAAAATAAATCCCTCTTTAATTAAACCTGCTGAAGGAATGGCATGAATCTGGAGCTAGAGCTGTGTGTTGTGTTAATAAAAAAATTTATAAATTAAAAAGTTGAATAAGTCAGTCCTGATGATTTCACAGGTGGGAAATCCAGACAGGCACCTGTTGTTGATTAAATGTTGAAGTATATAAACCATAGGTGGGCGCAACGCTGTGTAGATGTAGCTGAACTTCCAGCTACAGCATTTTAATACCTGTCAATGGTGGTTGAGCTAATCCTCTGACAAATTTTATTACTGAGAGAGAGAGCAGGTGATTAGACTGGTAATGTTCACAAAGTCTTTTTATTAGCCTGGGGATTAACAAAGGAAACAGTGACAAAACGGGGCGCAGGCTGGGGGTTGATTAAATGATAACATGTTTCCATTGCGAAGAGAAAAAACTGTGGGGAGAGAAAAACTCACAGTTTAAACACAGAAGAGTTTGAGTCTGATGATGAACAGTGAGAAAGCTACAGGTTAAACAGCAGAAAAAGAAGTTGTGATTAAAAATAGCTTCAATAATAGAATTGTTATGTTGCTGTTTCTGTTTTGTTTTTATTACCCATTTTTGATGTTGCTTTTTTTTTTCAATATCTTGGGTTTTATAGCCGTTTTGGTAAAGAAAATGGATTGTGACTACACCTTGTCATTGTGACACAGCACACAACTGCACATAATGAAATGTGACCATTGCATTTAATGCATCACCAAAGAGAACAGTGGAAGGCACTCAGCACCTGGTGGCAGTGACTGGGGACAGTGCAGTTGCTCAGGGGACCTCATTGTTAATTTAGCAGCTTGTGGGCTCCCTGACCTATGACCCGGGTCATTATGGATCTTCAACGCTGACCCATATTCTCCCAGATCTTCTGATTAGGACTTTATTTGTTTCTGGGAAGACTACTGATGACTGTCTGCAGCTGGAGGAGCCAGCACAGACCTCATCCATGGATGATAGTGTCAGTTTCACTGCGTTCACTGCTGCCTTGGTGTGTGTGTGTGTGTGTGTGACCCTGGAAACCCACCACAGTGTAACTCGACATCAGTGAGTCGATACAGACTAAAAATGAACACTTCAATTGACTCTGGCTGTGAAGTGATGCCACGACATGCCTTTTTACATTAAGACAGACCTCTGATCTGAAAAGACAAGCTAAATTAAAACTATGAAATAGTAAAATATTCCTATCAGCCTTCACTGTGTAAACTGTGAGTTAAGCTCTGACCTACAGGGGGCGTCTGCTGGATCCAGAACCAAATCAGACTATACTGTGTCTGAGCCTCGTATATACAGAGTGTGATTGTACACTTTAAAGGAATAAAGTCCTGATTATTAAGTGCATGCTGTGCATTCTCTGAAGCTGAGTTCCTGTAAGCTGGATAGAGTTAAAAAAAAAACAATAACAGATTTTATGGTCAGTAGTTCTCCTCCATAAAAACATTATAGTCAGTGAATTATATATAAAACTTCAAAGTGAAGAGATGCTTCAGACTGCGTCAAATTTTTTTTTCAGAAGCTGAAAGTTTTCTGAACCTCAGCGTTATGCAATTGCACATGTAAAATAAATGATGCGCACAGGGAGGACAGTGGGAGTGAAGACATGCGTGAATATGTGAGTTCCACTCTCATTATGATGCTTTCCCTACATAGAAAAACCTGAGGTTTTGGTGAAGTAACCACGGAGACGGTCATCTGTTTTTCAAAGGAAATATAACAATGCATTTCCAACAGCGTTGGAGGCTTGAAACAAAAACCTCGCACATTGTTTTCAGAGATTGAGCTAGAAAGGCGGGAAACTGGTCACAATGTTGATGTCGATCTGAAGTTGACCGAAACCAAATGTCTAACAACTTAAATCTGACACTGGAACCTTAACTTGGATGTTAGGTGGTTGTTTCCAGGTTCTTGAACCAAAGTTAGTGAGTTTTCAGATTCAGATCCAGAAAACCTCAGACCTAGGTTCAGTCAGAACCACAGATCCTTACCTCACTAGTGTTTGTAATTCTACTTCTGAGGCCAGAACCCAGAGGTGAGAGACACTCCTTTGTCTGAACTCTTAGTTCACTGTCACGCGCTGACAGTCAAGGTCTGTCCTTATCAGGAAAGAACAACCACTCTGAGCAGAACAGACCACAAACCTGTGCCACCAGGTCAAGCCCACTTACCATCCACAGCCATAAGGTGCTGATGAGTTGGTAACTGATCTACAGCACTTCCTGTCCCTGCTTCCTTCCTGCCACTGCCTCTCAACTTTCATTCCAGCCACACTTTCCTGAGAGTTGAATCATCACATTCCTGGATCCTTTCATTCACAGCACCACAGAAAGCATGCATGGGGAAGTGGAGAGGGGCTGTGGGAGGAGTGACACTGTACTTTACCTCAGAGAGTGGAGCAGGAACCAGAACCAGAGATCAAACTGTCACTACCATCTGCCAGCGGAGCCCAGGGAGGATGGAGGAGGAAGTCCGGAAAATCTGTCCCTCTGTCTCCTTCACAACAAACTCCTGTCTCTGCCGGAAGGAGGAACCGAATCACTTTAAATTCACCACGAGAAGAATGAAGGACACACCACCTCCTTTCCTGAGGACAGAAGACTTCTGCCACTGCTCATGGCTAACCTCCCTCTCGTCTCTTTTTCTTCCTCCTCCCTCTTCTCCCTCCTCTGGTGCACTTGCTTTCTCGCCCACTCCTACTGCGTTCCTACTGGCTGAGGCTAAAGCTCCTACATTCCCACTGTGTCCACATCAAATCTGCAGAGAATCCGGACATCGCAAACCAAACACTGGCTCACTCTCCAGAAGAGTCCACGAATTGTTGGCCAGCAGTCGGAAAATGGAGCAAACGTTTGGTAGTAGCAGAAAATGGAAACGTTGCATCTTCAGGCAACTTTTGCCCTCATTTGGTGAATATTGAGGAACAAATCTTCCAGGGATAAAGATTATATAATCTGAGGCTGTCGGAACGACTCACTTCAGGGAGAGACGTTTTTCATCATCATGTGATCACGTGTGTCTCTGAATGTGTCAGGGTTATTTTATGTGTGTGTGTGTGACTGTCTGTTTAAAGACACCACAAGGATGTGATCCTCAGGGGTGATGTTCTATTTTAAGACTTCAGCTGTACAGAAGACAGAGAGAACGGGAGAATCTCCCTTTAAACCTCACCCACTCTCTCAAAGTGAGGACAGGATGGAGACGAGATAATAACTGCCGATGTGACCATGAGCAGGTAGTTTGGAGGCTAACTACTGACAGGAACTGTGGGACATGTCGACTGAAACAACTTCCTACTGTCAAATGTTTCCGTGGGAAGGTTCTACAGTGATCTCTCTACTATGCTGGAGGTTTTGTTCCAAGACCCACGATATGGGAAAAAAATTTGGAATATTTAATTTTGGTATATATTTTCCCTTTACAAACATTTGCCCTCCCTTACTGTATTACCCTCTCTCACACAGTTCTATGACAGTAGAGATTAAGAATGGTAATAAAAGATAAAATGGCCACACGGAAAAGAGAGTAGAAGGAAAGAGTGGCCAACGTACAAGGGAAGATGATGAAAGATAATATGGTAACTGAGCCAATCGGAGAGAGAAACGGGAGAGTCAGTGTAACTGGGCATACACTGTGGTATTTTGAGCCAATATAGTTGTGTTACTATAGTGGTGATCGAGCAGATCTTTGGTTCAATCATCTCACATTGTGAAGTGTATCTTGGGTAATGACAAGCAGTTATCAACTCACGAATGTCTCCACACCACCTTCTTTCCAACATCCTGCGCCTACACGTCTATACCTCAACCTGCCACACTGCACATGCACAAACAGATAAGGAGAAGAAAAACAGTAATATCCTTGTTTTTTCACGTTGGCAGCCATTATTCTCATCAAGTCTTAGATAGCAATTGTTAGCATCTGTGCATCACGCACTAAAAGCTTTTTCTCCCTCATCAGCCTAATTTGCAATACATCTGGCAGACGCTTTTATCCAAAGCCGTTTTGGCCACAGGAGTCAGATCTGTCGGCAATGGTACAACAGTGTGAGCAGTCTTATTGCACCTGAGCATCAAATCGTATAGTGTGAGAACGCGGACTTTTGTACAATATGAGATGTAGATGGATGCCACAATTGGGAAAAATTGCACCGAGTATACACGGCTTTAGACAATACACTGTACACACTGTGTCAGCCAATAGAATGCTGTGTATGATCTGGTCTAGGTAAACGAAGCTAGAACCTATTGCTTGCAAATGCATCTAATTCAATTTTATGAAGAGGAAACACAATTCCAAAGCCCCAATCTTTCCTACGTATCTATGAATAAATATTTACCCCATGTGTCATTTCTCCCATGTAGGACTGGTTGAAGGTAAAGACGTAGATGTAGTTACAATAACAAAACCTATGAACCTTGTTACTAATAATAAATCCAATCTTCCAAGCTTGAAAGGATCCAATGATTTTGTCAGGGTCAGGAGTAGAACACTAATCGGTACAAAAGGCTAGTGGCAGCTGAAGGTGACCAATACTTAACTGTTCCCTGGTTTAGCACCTTGATCTGCCCATGTGCCACAGTGGAGCTTGTGTCCAAGCTTGACTAGCAAAAGCTTGATAAGGGTTCAGAACAAAACAGAAACATACAATAGTGAATTGTAAAAAGAATATGCTAGTATCCAGTGGAATACCAACAATAGTTTACTAAGCTTTTGTCAAATCTAAGGACCATTAACCCTATTGCAAAGAAGGTAATTTGAATCCATCAAATAATTGTCAAAGTGTCCTCTGTAGGATATTGTCTATGAAAGGTGCGAGGACAATAGTTATTTTTCATCTGGAACCTTCTGCAGCTCAGGAGAAACGGTCAATAGGATTGTACCATCCTAACCTGGAAACAAATGTCACTTTGACCTGGATGTGGAACCAAACTCTAAGTCTGAACTAATCACACAGCAGATCAGATTTCTGAAAAAGAAGTGAAAGAATATCTGCCACAAAAAGAATAATCGAAGGACTGCTGCAGAGCTATACTGCAACCCAGTGCTGCAACAATGTCATTTACTTTGGGTTTTCTGTCTGAACAAAACTCTTTCTTTGAATGACTTTTTAAAAGACTGTGATGGATTTAAAACAGGCACTCAATGATTAATAACCAGTTCAGACGTCATCCTAAAAGCAAAACAGGAAATTAAACATGTGACCATGGAATGGAAGGTCATTTTTTTCCAAACTGCAGAGAAATTATTTTTTCCACACAGTAAAAACATTTGCTATTTCCAGTTTTTCTGTCCACATGTTGAATGAGTTGTGATTACAGAAACTGAGTCATCAATGTGATTGCTATTAAACCAAACCCCAGGTTATCTTATCATCTTATCCTGATTGTAGCCTCACAGGAGGTGAGTCAAATTTCTCCCACCTGTGATTGTTTCATCCATCCAAACTGAATGAATTCATTTTTGACGATGTTGATCGTAACTAATTTAAAGATGCAGTGTTTTACATTGACAAAGGAACTAATCTAGATAATATGATTATTATTTGATATTATGAACTTTCAAAGCTGTTGTAACTGCATTTTGCAATACAGCTGTAAAAAAAAAGAATGTGATTCTTTATCAGAATAAATACACCGAAAAGGCAGACCAAAATAAAAAAAATAGGGGTGTCCAATATGAATTCATTGTCAATATCTCATATTGTCAATAACTAATATCGTTTGAATCCAGTTCATCAATATGCGCCTTCATTATTTATCTGTACAAAACCCTGGCCCGTTTGTCCTATGGCCCAGAGGTAATGTCCCTGTCGTTGGGCACATAATGCTTTGCAATTGGGTTTTTATTATTGGGGGAAGTCTGATAACAATTCTTCAGATATTACGCATATGTTGATATTGGGTCGATTAATATTGGTCGGTCAATAAAAGAGGACATCTCTAAAATGAGAAAAAAATGCATATCAAATGTTTCTGTTCCTGAGGTCTGGAACTTGGGAATTGCCAATAAAACTATGCGAACTTTAGCTCCGCTTCACTTTTAAATCTTTTGCTATTGCAACACAACACTGGCACATCAAAGAGCAGGGAAAATGATAGGAGAAAGAAATCTCAATCTAATATTTAAAATTCACACAGTGATACTGAAACAATTGTTTCTAATCCTTGTTGGAGAGAGGATAAAAACCCTATATCATAATTATCACTTTTACACAGCTGGGAAATAATAGTGCAGTATAATAATAGGGCTGTCTGATAGTGCTGAACTGCATTGTGGGAAATGTTGCATGTCTTCAGGAAGACACAACAGAGAAAAGAGAGTTTAAATGTTAGTTTGATATGAAGAGTTTGATGAGACTAACAAAATTACCAGGATTTAAGACAGAAATGAAAAGATGAAACAATGTTCATGAGGATGCTGACCAGGTGTAATCCGGACTGTACTTTTATTGACTCTGTTTCCCAATGTTCACTAATGCGCACAAACCATGTAAAGAAAATCCTATAATTTAATTCATTTAAGATTTTCTTGTTCTGTGTAAAAGACTTTAATATCAGCGTTCGTCCACTAGGAGGCTACACAAACCAGCTGTGAAAGAGAACTTGTTTGGTTTTCTCTTGTCAGCATTTTCTGTCACGGCAGTTTAACATTGAGTTGTCAGACCGGAGGCCAAAAATTCAAGAGTGAGCATTTAAAAAGAAAACTTTCAGGACCAGAACTGTCGTCACAGCTGGAAACACCAACATTTGAGGAATGAAGGTCGATAAACTACTGTCACTTTAAATAATATGGAAAAATACCAGTACCGCAATAACGCCAACTGATGATCAAATAAATAAAATATAATTCTCCCTGTTTAGAACGGAGGTTTTAGACCAGCACAGCTATAATAAATAAAAAATGACAGGAACAGAACTTTTACACCTGTTATTTCTGTGTCTTAATGGTCTGGTCGATGGAGAACTTAACTTATTCATGAACCAGTGTAAAGATAACCTGGTTAAATCTGTTCTGACGTTTTAACTCAATAATTTAAAAGGTTTTACCTTAAAGCTCCTCAGCGGTACAGTGCCAGTCAAGATTGACAGGGTTCTGCCCTCTCGTGGACAGTTATCGTACCTGCAGCCTATTCCATTCCGTTTAAAAACCAAATGCATCAATGCTGGACGCGTCAAACGTGTAATCAAATTTAATACACTTTGAATTTCTAGTTGAAGATTTGATTCAATGGTCGATCCAGGGAGAAAACAGAGATTGGACTGTGTTTGTTTATGGGAACTCTGCAGCCTAGTCTGTCATTACTGCAAGCAAATTAGCATGTTAAGATCCTTTTATTTATGTTTATATAATTATATTTATTTATTATATATTTGTCAAAGTCAAGCAATAAATCACCGCTGCATTGTGGTAATTGTGGTAACGGGACATCTTTTGTGAGCATGCTAAGAGTGCAGGAATGCATATATTCAATAAAGTGGATAATTAGAACTGATCCTGGTTATTACTGATCTATAATTAATCTGGCTCTTCAGGCCAGAGCAGAGGAAATGACTCTGCAGGGCTTTACTGGGCTACGACCCCAGAGACCTTCCCCCTGTTATCACAGCCTGCCTGGGACGGAGATAGGAAGGTGGAGACTAAATCAATTTTCCCTGCACTGGCTCATTAGCTGGAGCCCTTGGGTTAGCCAGGCTCTGCTGAATACCCTTGGAGAACCAAGGCAGAGTCACTGGGGGTGGTGGAGGGCCTGGGGGTGGAAGAGTTGTTATGCATCTGAAAATGAAGTCAAACCACTGCTGCTTCATACATTCAAGCACAATGATGGCAGCTTCGCACTGTGAAATAAAGCCTAATCTTGGTACTTATCCAGACACCAAAGAACCGTTTACCAATAAACCAGACTTTACCACAGAGATGGGGTTATCTGTTACTGTTCATGAAAGATTGTTCAGTTTATGTTTTGCCTAGTCGTACATTAACTTTTAGATAAAATCCAACATAACCAGAAATAAACCAATACCAATACCCACCCATGCGAGTAATATCTATCTGCGTATTGTTTATCTTATTATTGAACTAGATAAAACAATAAAACAAGCAGCAATGTTGTCATCTAGTGACATTAACTTTCGTATAGAGCAGTGGTTCTTAACCTTGTTGGAGCTACCAAACCCCACCAGTTTCATATACACATTCACGGAACCCTACTATAGTAGGGTGTCCTTGGTGTCTTGACCTCTGCGGCAGAGGCTCCACCAAACCCCTAGGTTTCGATCGAACCCAGGTTAAAAACCACTGCTTGTAGCCCCAGTAACATCTTAAAATA
The DNA here is from genome assembly GCA_016785265.1 of Paraplagusia blochii. NCBI lineage: Eukaryota > Metazoa > Chordata > Actinopteri > Pleuronectiformes > Cynoglossidae > Paraplagusia > Paraplagusia blochii. Next base: position 169,688 of record JAFBJS010011097.1, on the reverse strand, counting down.
TCTTTGACAGACACTATTGTTGACCTCCACTTGGGCCCAAAGGCAATGTTTCTGTCTTTGGTGCAAAACTCCTGGGTACGTTCGAAGGGTCAGGGCGATGTCATTTGGCAAAACACTAGTATTGTGTTATCAGGTCTTCGCTATTGGAGGTAAATCGTATAAGGATTCAAACAGATATAATTATTCTGCTCATATTGGTTCATTGTATTGATCGGCTGATACAACATTTAAATATAAGGATTAGATGGAAAACCGACCCAGTTCAATGGATTTTTTGCAGCTTTTTAAAATGTTCCATCTGATTCTAAATTAACGTCCAGCACTATCTACAAATATTAGGCTTGTTAAAAAGTAAAGATGAATTAGTGACGAGTCCTTCAGTTTCTGCTCACAGTGATCATTGAAGTTGATGTCTGCACTTAAACGCACCATCTGTCACCCTCACTTGATGCGCTGCTTTATGAGGAAACATTTATAATTCATAAATGCATCGAAAACTGGAGCAGTTTTAAATAAAGCCGTGGTACTGGAACTGCTGTGGTTCAGGAAAATGCTCATCGGAATCTTTCAGCCAAAAGCTGCTAAATGCTAATTTTTAGATAAAAATAGAACTTGAGTGAGGGAAACAGCTGTAGATGGAAAATGACCATGACTTTAGGTTTCAAAAAGTCAAAGTTAAAATATCAAATGATTAGAAAAAAGAAGAGTAAACAGTAGAAATAAGAATAAGCTAAGGGATGGAATCAAAGAAATGAAACATTTTTCCAAGTTTCCCCACAGAATTCCCGGAATTCAGAGGCTAAATAATATCTATTTCCTTTTACTTCCATGTGCTCCATTCCTATAAAAAAGACATCATCACCCTAGCGTTCTTGTACAGTGCATATTTTCAACATACATAACATTTACCCTGTGTTCTGTAGATTCACCTGTTTTCTCCCAGATTGAAAGAGAAATACAAGACAAATTTAATTTGATTTATCTGTCTTCTTAACTAACTGCAGGTGACTGATTGTTCTGGTAAGACTGGTAAAACGTACGGGGTGAACACTGCCCCCACCTGGCGACTGTCGGATCCGCCATCAGCTCTTACTGTGACTTTCCAGTTTTTGATGACTTCACATTTGAACTGGATCACACACCGACACATTTACTACGTCACACTCTGACGACATACTTCCTGGTCATATACCAGACCACCACTGGGCACATCACTAACCACACTTTACACGCTCCCATCACAGGTAAAGAAAACCAAACCAAAAAAAAAAAAAGCAGTTTCTGGGCCAGGTCTCAGTGAACTCTTGGGTACCTTAAGCCATCTCTTACAGACAGGAAGCTGCTGACACCGTGGGCACCAGCTGACCAGGTCACTACCATTCACAACCAGTCTCTATGTCACTAAGTCACTACCACTACCTCTACCTCTTATGTCTGTACTTTTATACATCACTACATCTCTATGTTTCTACGTCTCATGTTTCTACTTCTCTACGTCATTACGCCACTACACACTACGTCTCTAGATCACTACAGCTCTATTTTACTACATCTTTTTATGACCACGTGTCTGCCTCTATTACTCTCCATTACTACATCTCTACTTCGCTTTAAGTCTCTACGTCACCTCTGCTGTGATACGGAGGAGTGTGTGAGTGAAACAGTTGCCCAGTATGATGGTAAACTCGATGTACCTGCTGATTGGCTGAATGACACAGTCAGGTGATCTGTGATGTTGGGTGATCTCTTCTGAATGGCTGAGTGAGTATCAATTGGTTCTTGACCTGGTAGAGGAAGGGGGGCATTCGTAAAGGGTGCGGAAATTACCAAAAACAGTCACTTGCCCTATAAAGGGTTAATGTGTTTTTAAAGTAGAGTAAAGTAACTAGTTACTTTTATAATTTAGTAACTAGTAACATAACTAGTTACTTTTTCAGAGCAGTAACTAGTAAAGTAACAAGTTACTTTTTTAAAGTAACTTGCCCAACACTGGTTGTGTGTGTGTTTGTGTGTGTGTATACTGAGAAAAATGTGCGATCTGACCCTGGTGACAATTTAGGGAGTCCATTGGTGCAGAATTCCTATCTTAATTGTTAAGTGTTTTGGGATTGTTTGGTGTTCACTGCTGTAGGAAAAACTTGTTTTCCCAGACATCGTCATAGATGAGAATACAACCAAAATTCAAATCTTCTGACTGACGCTGGACTCAGCCTTGGCACCAGCAACTGTTCATTCTGCTGATTACAGTAGCACCACTGGACCACGGCCATATCTGACAGGTCTTATAGTCTGGACCAGATGCAGTTTTATTAGCGCCTCCTTAAAAGCAATTTAATTAATTGGGAATAAAAATAAAATCCTGCTGAATCAGAGAAATCAGCAAAAAAAAAGTCTCAGACAGAGGTTCCTGAAATAATCTAAGGTCAGAACATGATGTGATGTGTTTTTAGAGGAATGATGATGCTGATATATACGTTTAACAGTATATACTTATATACATATACATACATATTTATAGATATATATCCCATATTGTTAATATATCTGTGAAGTCAGATGTTTCGTCCTCAGCATTAGTTCAGATCACATATATATGTACATATATATATATATATATATATATATACATCTATATCAGTGTACTGTAGTGTAATACTTTCTAATCAGCAGCTAATTGAATTGCTCATTGAATTCCTCTCATCTTTGATTACCTTTGGACAATCAGTGAGTCTGTCATTAGTTAGGAGCAACAACATCAGGGAGAGAGACATTGAAACAGAGACAGAGAGTAAGACAGGGAGACAGAGGGAGAACGCTGTACACTTCAGATGTACTTAAAACAATTGGACTGGATTTGTTGAAAGGATTATTTTGGAAATATTATCTTACAGCAAATGGAGGTGGTGGCTTCACCTGGTTATCATGACAACCGTATTACATTTTTCCTCTCTTTCTTGTTGTCCTGATACCTAACCACCCAAACTTAAAGAACTAAAGATAAAGTCAGTCTTACCTGTGACGCTGTTGACTTGAGGAGTTTGACTTGCCACGTTGGTGGAGTCCAAGCTGAAAGGCTCTAAAGGTGGCACTCCTGAACGTCCTGTCTTCTTCTGGCTCCTCCATCCTCAAGGTGGGGATGAGATGGTTTTTTAGGGCCATGGTGTCCACGGTGACAGGCTCTGATTAGACTGTCGCTGCACTGCAGCTGGCAGTGAATATGAGAGAGACTGTGAGCACACACACTTTGCTGCAGGAGGACGTGGCACTGATTCATGTGCCAGAGAGGACACTGGTGTCCTCAAGTTGTCCTTCAGCAAATCTGACAGTTGTCAGATTTGTATTATGTTTATCAGGTTGTTCTCTGGTCAGGTCTCTAGACAGATCTCTGCTCAGGTCTCTGGACAGGTTTCCTGTCAGGGCAGATTCTAACTTCTCTACAGAACAACATTGTCCTAAAGAAACAAGAAGGAACTGATGTGTGATGGACACCCAACTTTTGAATATTAAAATTGAAAAATATATTGTAAATATATTATAATTGTAAAAAAAAACCCCTCAATGATCTGTTGACATTATTTTATGCTACTTCAGAAACAATTTTTGTTTTTGAAGGTTGTATTTAAGTCTGAAGTCCTAAGTGTCTGTGTGTGTGTGTGTGTGTGTGTGTGTGTATATATATATATACATATATATATATATGTATATAAAATTTATTTCATGACCAAAGTTAATTTCATTTTCTTTCTCGTTTTATTACCAGACCAATCTTTCAAACCAACATACTAATCAGTTCTATGTGCCGGTGTGGCAGTCTAGCACTAGCCTGGTGTTCATTTCATCCATAGAACCTTACGATTGTCAGTGACATCACGTTAATACCAGTCTTTCGGTTAGACTTGCGCTTCATAACCATTCATTTAATTTATTTTTCACATTTTAACTCCCACAGAGTCGGTATTTTTTATCTGTTTCCTTATTTTTGAGCGGGAGTTTCAGGTTTGAAAATAGTTTCAGTTTGAAAATAATGAGCATTATTACCTCTGTTGTCAGAGCAGGGAATTGTTGCAATGTATGACACAGTGTCATTTTCATCACAGAGTCGTCAGAGTTAGCATTTATACAGCAGCTGTGAATTACTCTGCTCTGAGATCCTTGGTGGTGTTTTCCAAGGTAGTTGTTTTTCTGCCCCTGTCCTTGAGCACTGTGACTGACCACGGATCTAGTACAATGTTCCACTAGAGGGAGCTTTAGGCAAAGCCAGTACATGAGTACTGTTGGGCGATAGAAACAACGTCTAACCACCAGCATCCCTGTCTGACAGACTGCGGTTCTCTATACATTGACAGATTTATTGTCTCCACTCCATGTTCTTTAATCAGATTAGAGTTTTCTGTGCAGACTCAGGAAATGAAATCTACTGATTAGAGATCAAGTCAATTTCCAACAATGGCGAAAATGTTATCCAGGCTACAAAGAGGAGACTTGACATACTGTGTATAAATAAATAAAAAACATTTACAGAATAAAATCTGATCAGATATAGAAATATTTTTTATTGTATTATAATAGCTTCCATACTTTGTTAGGCTACATGTCTCGCTCGAATGTCGCGTCAGAAGCTGGGAAATCTCGCTTTCGGTGTCGTCATATCGCTGCAAGGCCTTCTCCTGACGGAACTGGAGCTGTGGCCAAAAAGGGAAGATATTTGTCTATAAGGCAACAGGTGAGGAGCTGTCTCTTATACACATCTAGATGTGTATAAGAGACAGGTGCCAGGGCGGGGGCAGTTAGAGTAGGACTTGGTCACAGAGGAGGAGGAGGTGGAGGAGGAAGAGGAGGAGGTGCAGGGGGTGTTAACAGGGTTAGTAGCCTCTATGGCTGTCTCTTATACACATCTAGATGTGTATAAGAGACAGGTCATAGCCAGTGTTTTATATTACTGTATATTTCTAATTTATAATAAAAATAAATTGAACATCTCATTAAAACTGTTATTCTTTGCATTGTTTGACGTGGCAGTGTTGTGGGTTGCACACATGCCTGCCATATGAAAGAGTATGCTACATGGCCTATATGCCATACACACACACACACACACACAAACAAACAAATATATAGTGTATATTGAAGTACGAGTCACCAGATGGAAGCATTGCAGTACATTAACTCATTCGCTCAATAATGACGCTCATACCCATGATTTGTAAAAATATTACCAGGTCTACACCAGTATCTGTTGATATGGAATTTTATATATATGTATCTATATACTATATACGTTTATATTTTGAAAGACAGTATATACCCATACATTTCAGTAATAATGGATATGTTATGTAATTTTCAAGAGGGAGGAAAGGAATGTCTATCAATATGTGTGTGACAGGTCAGTACAGTAGATCTTACTGACCTTGGACCTACTGACACTGGTCTCACACTGGTGTCACACTCGAAGGCAGGGGTTCAACAGAGATCAGGATCACTTCATGTTTCATTCTCAACTCAGCCAAGCAAACTGGTAAGATTTATGATCTTGGTATGGTCGAATGTCCCGACCACTAAAACCAGTTAAATACTTTTAATTAAACTGCCTACGCTAAGAGAGACATCAAATACTCCCTCAACTATTACTTAAACTTAGATCTTTTTTTTTTTAAATCAAATATTGAGTAACTCTTAATTACTGTTAATTTAAGGAACATTATGAACGCACAGTAAGTAGTGCCCTCCCCCCCGCCGCCCTTAATTGGACATCACGAAAAGTTCATTTTCTGTGCATAACTGTCTGCTGGTTGTGATCTGTTCTCCTGGTTGTTCACATTAGTCTTTAGTGTGAAGAGTTCAAGGAACTGAAATGACAGGAAGTCGACATTGCAGCTGCGTTGCACCTTCAGCTGTGATTGAACAATTGGTTTTGGTTCATTATTGACTTTCTGTTTCCTGTGTCCACTCTGCTCTGACATCCGTCCCACTTCAGTGAAAGAACAGACTGTGATGTCACATAATAATATATGAGACCAGTTACGTTGTAATTGAGTATTTTATTTGCAAATGAGAGTTACAACTCAGAAATCGTAAAAATATACATTTTTTACTTGTGATATTTACATGGATTGCTTTCATAAAACAAAGGCAGAAAAAAAAGTTTTGTTTTACAAAATTAAAGTGTTCAGATGAGGGCAGAAAAACCAAGGTGTCTTGAGTGACGTCATTCAGAGCAAACATTTCGACATTTATCTCTTTGACTGGAAAACAATGCAGTCGGGAGACAGAACTGAACATGAAGCCCAGTTGGGCTGGCAATGAATGCTTCACACTGAAAAGTGCAAAAAACAGACCAAAGTAAAGCTTCATAAAATCTCTTGGTGAGTATATTTACAATTGTAGATTTTCTTTTAATTTTAATCCTTATACAGTTATGTTACATCAAAGCTAAGCATTCCCAGTTCCTCGCTCCATTTCTGTGACATGCAGGTCCTTCGTCAACCGCATTCATTTCCTCCTCAAAAGTTATAATGCATCATATTCCCTCACACCAAGACACAAGGCCAAACAACATCTGGGCCATATTTCTGCCCTGCTCCACAGCTTTAACCACAAATAAAATACTGATTATCTCAACATAAAACGTGGCTGTGCACGGTTGGTTTGACAATAAGATGGTGAGACTTGGGTATCTTGTTCCTGGACTAAAGATTTTAAAAATAAATTATTGGGAGGAGTATGGCTTGTCTTGACCTAAGTGAATGGAGGTAGGGAGGTGGAACATGAGGTCAGGACATGAGGGCTAATAAACCTGGACAAATCTTCCACCTGAGACTCAGTGACTGGAAGGATGATCATAAAGCCTGAAGGAATTGAGCAGCTAAGAAACTTCTCCCGTGCCACACCTTCTCCAACAATTCCATAACTTGAAAAAAAAAATTGGAGCCCTGATTCTGATCAGTCTCCTCAGTGTTTGCCCTCCTCTCCTTTGCTGCTCCCAGCATCCAGGCTTCATCAGTCAGTGGTAACACCACCAGACATTTAATCCATCAAATTGATTCCAATGAAAAAAAAAAACGAGCTTCTACGTGACTTGTTTTTTTCTCTGTGTGTTTGGCATAAAAAAAAGCACTAGTTTCCACATGTGCACTGTTTCTCGTGCACCTGCCATGGGCCGATGGAATGTTGATGTGACCACCAGAGAGCAGTTCTAAAATGATCAAAGTGATTGGTCAGGACAGGCATGGGCAATCTAAGGCCCGGGCCGGGATGTGTCCCTTTTGTCTGTGTAATCCTTTCCATCAAACTTGTCCAAATTATACAATTGGTTTTATTATGATTATATTTCTGCCTTTTTTCTGCAATAACCATGTTTTACGGATAGATAGCATAAAGGAGGCTAAATGCATTTTAGAATTTATCCACAATTATTCATGTATGATTCATTGCTCTTGAGTGGCACGGATGCTCCATCTATCTGATCTTAAGCCCAGCCTTTGTGTCCTATTTTAGGACCAATCGTGGCCCATGAGTCAAAAGGTTTGCCCACAACTGGAACCAGGAAGACAATGTCAGCAATTTTCCACCACCTGCTCCTTGTGTGTCAAAAGTAAAAAACAACATTTGCAGTTTCATCATTATTAATCAAAATAAGGAACTAAATTATTCTGACTGGATCCTTTTCCAAATCTGGAATCACGTGGGTTGCTAACTTCACATGCACACACTCCTGCATACACACTTACTATCATTCCAAATCATGCATGCCGGCGTGCACGGTGATCCAGACGTACACAAGCTTCTCTGGTCAACGGTAAATAAAACCTTTACAAAGTAGGAATCCCGTGCGACTGGTGTGTTAAAAATACAAGTTCTGGGTTTTATTTTGGTCTAATCTAATCATTGATACTACAGCCCCTCCCCTCTCTGCAGAGAGAAAATCAATGACTCCTATCAATGACACCATGTAAACCATCTGGTGCCTGGTGCTATTCCTGACGCTGCGGTAAATATTAAATTACTGCTCAAAATAATCTTTGGGCCTCACGGACATTGAAGATGGACGGTAAAGGAGATCAAAGGTTAGGGTGAAACAAAGGTGTCTTTAATGTAAGGGCTATGGAAAATTGATGGTGGGATCTGTTGTTAATAAAAGTGTAAAAATCTCACTTTAATTCCAAAAACTATATCAATCAATGGAATTTAGGGGTGGGCAACCTGGGACGGTTTACAAAGGGCAGGTACGGTGGAGCAGTGTGATTTGGGTGTTGCTAGTGGTGGGAGGGAACCTGAAGCCCCAATAGCTGGTCAACTTGTTTAGGGAGAGGACAGTCTGGACATCCATGGTCAGACTGCTGCCCCTGCGACCTGGTAACGGATAAGAAGACAAAGATCGATGGATGGAATTTGACGATGGCTGAGGATAGAACATCATTGACAACTAAGGTAGTTCTCTTCAACTAGGACCTGATCATGTGAACAATAAGTCCATTAATCTTCTGACCTATTGACATCATGTGCATTTATCTTTCCTTATGTACAATATCATATAAAAGCAGAGTGGTTACATAATGCACACCAGCATCTGCCCCGACCTCGGGTTGATTTCTACCATGGATGAACCTGCTTCTTTTGTGCTGCTCTGTAAATACATGATGAAAGCTGAAGAAGAATCTGCAACCACTGACCCTTAAAGCTGGATGTGAACAAAGACCAAACCCATGGTTTGGGAGGTTATGGGGTTGGGGAGATCTGGGGGAATGGGCAGAGAGCTTGAAAAGGCACACTAGTCGGGCGAATTGCCCTTTTTGAGCTACTTTCAATCAAACTGATCTGGGTCTGTGTGAGGTTTTGACAACGGAAGAAAATGATCCTGTTCATCCTGACGTGGCATGAAACAGCCAGGTCTTTCCTTTGTGCCTTAGCTTGAATAATAATGCAGTACCGTCAGTGGACACAAGAGTCAAAATTTGGTGGAACAAAACATTATTGCACGTTACACTTCTGTGACTCGTTGGGTTCAGTTTATAACCAACGAAGGTCAATGCAAACGTCAGGGTCTGGAAAGATATGCAAGAAAAAAAAAAAAAAAAAACTCCTGCTGGTTTAATGTATGGTACCACGGTAAACCCTCCCCCTCTAACCCTCCCCTTATATTTTAAATGAGTCACTATAGGCCTTATACAGTATATACTATTTAACTGGTTAGAGAATATACAGTATTTAGTACCATAAAAGGTCGTCCCCAAGGACTGGAGTGGGTTTGACAACACAACCCATCAATGCTACATCCTGGTACCTGAATCCCCCCTGGTGATTGACAAGACTAGATGAGCTGAGATACCCTCTGGACCACAGTGGTTTCTGAAGCAGCACAACAAATCCAGCACGTGTTGTTCACGCCACAAGCTACGATCCATGTGGATGAGCAAGACGTGGGAAGAAATAGTTCTGGGCTACTGGTTTACACTGAGACATGTTGGAGATGAGGCTGGGACCAGAGACCTGGAATTAAAGGCCTGGGACCCAAGACATGGAACCATAGACATGGGATCAAAGGCCAGGGCCCAGAGACCTGGGAGTACAAACCCAGGACCAGAGGCCCAGGATCAGAGAGCTGGGACAAGCTACTACTCCATAGGTACAACTCATCAAATAAATCTCTGGCAGACATTTCTCCCATGGTCTTGAATGCCTCATGTCATATTTATGTAAAAGCTCTGCTCAATCCTTGGCCCCATGATGAATGCCCGCGTCTCCTACAGTCTGACAAAGGTTTAAACTCCTGCCTTCAGCCATGAGACACACTCATTCTTAGCCTCATTCCTGTTTGGTTGTTCATCGTCCTGTGTTTCTTGTTGTCAAGCTAGTAACATTGTTCCAATTTCTAGATGCATTCAGAGAGTTGTTTTAAGTGGGGGTGTTATATTGATTCTTTAAATTTCACTTGCTGAACTTGCTGCTTTTACATGTCTATAGAAGAGTCTTTCGGGTGGGTGAGGGACCTGGGCCCAGGGTGGGTGTCTAGCAGGACTAACTCCCCAATCCTAAACAGTCTGAAAGGCCTTGGTCTGAGCAGGGACCATGAGGGTGGGGGGTGTAGGTCCTTTATAGTTGTATTTGGGAGTGGAAGGGGGTTCGGGGGTCTTAGGGAGGACCACTACATTATAGGCCGGAGGTGACTGGGGAAAGCCTGGAGGCTGTCCGTTTTCCTTGAGTGCAGCCACAGTCGGCTGGCGGGGGCGCTGCGTTCGCTGGGTGCTGTTGTGGACCATGGACTGAGTCGAGGAGGCGCCGGAGCGGGAGCTGCCAGAGCGGGACGAGGACAGGGAGTTGGGCTTCACTAGCTTAGCCTTGGGAGCTTCTGCATCCTCCCTGGGGAGGAAAAAAAAATATGGTTCATTTATTTTGAGCTGTGACTAAAAAAAGAATACTCTGCCTTGAAAACACACATGCACACACACACACAGGCCCAGTCCACGTGGGACAGTGATTATATGGGTGCTTCATGTTGTTCATGAGCTGCAGCTATGTTGCAGAGTTTTGTGAAATACATTTTCAGGGAAAAATGGTTTCTGCTGAATTCACAGCTTCTCCTTAGCAGCTGGGAAAGAGGAAAGAAAGGAAAGGAAAAAACCTTTTTTATTTTCTGATACAATAATATTGAAAGTGTGGCCTGAATATTTTAGTTAAAGGTCTAAGTAAAAGTACTGGGACAAGGAACATCGGTACTGAGGAATTCTTCTAAAGCAACGTGACTGAGACGACACGGAAAGTGTAGCTGTCACCAGGGCGCGGGAGAGTTTGACAAGAGGCTGAGTCAACGGGTTTTCTCCCACTTATGTGAGGGCTCAAGGGCTCCAGTGTTGATGACACAAAAACCTGTCATCAATACCTGGGTCTACAACTGTCCTCTACGGGAACATCAAGAAAAACACTCATCTATTTTAAACGCCAGGAGCAAAAAGAGGAGTCGAAACATTGGTAAAGAACAAAACAGAATCGCACCTAGCTCATACATCAGTCTGTTGGCCCAGATCCAATCCAAATTAGATCCAATCTGGATCAGACCTACTCCGTGTGCTCCTGATCCTTCTGGTCTCTGCGCCCTTTCTCACCCTCAGTGAACTAAACTATGGATTCCCAACCATTGGCTCAGATTTGGGACCCGTTTCAGTTGGAAATAGACAGCAGAGGTTCCAAAAAACAAATTTTACCGCACTGTTTTTTAACTTTGTACCATTTTTGAACAATTTATATTAGATTAGGGTTGCCTGAAACATCTAGTAATGGATAAAATAACTAATAAAATATTGGAGTTAGGCCTGTAATAATTTTTTTTTGTTATTATATTTAAATAACGTCAAAGACTGAACCGTAAGGTTGGTCATCACATCATACCTGATCTCATTCGGAGTCTCGTCTTCCTCATACTTTTTCTTCACCTTATTCTGGAATACCAGCCATATGATTAATGTGAGAAGGCTGAGGAATCCTACAACCACCAAACCTGCCCAAACGCCCACGTTTACACCACCTGTGGGCAGACAAGACACCGTGAGTGATGATGTCACTGTGACTCGTTCTCACCTGAGGAAAAAAAGCTAAATCAGAGACTTCCCAACACCAGACTGAAGGTGTTACTGCTGTGGTATGCTAGTAAAACATAACAGCTGTGGTGGTTGTGGTTGTGATCAGAGGGTGCGGTAGAGAGGAAGAACAACCAGCATTTTAAAACATCAACCATCATCTGTCCTGAATGTCCAGTTTAGAGTAAGGAAGTCATCTGGCCGCCCTGAGACCCTAAATTTCGGATTAGGAATGTATGATAAGAGCATATGAACAATATTAGTGTAATAACCATATTTTTGGACCATGGGCTGCACTTTTAAACTAATAACTTTTCCTTTGATCAACAGTGCACCTCATGTGTGGATTCTGGTTGTGTTCACTGACCTCAAACAGTGCTCAGAAATCTGTCAAAATGTTGTAAGTACAACTTTATTTAGCTTGGCTACTGTAGTCAGGAACCTGTGGGAGTAATATTTTTCTATACTGTGTTTGGACAGAGAGGAGATATACAGTATATACTGGGCTTTATTGTAATGTTATGGTGTGTGTGTATAAGATCCACACAATGGCAATGGTCAATAGACAGGCTTATGAAGCTGATTTCTCACTCAAGGCTGAACAGCTAAGTAACAGCAGTGAGCCCAATTTAGACCAGATGAAACCAAACATGCTTGACACTGAAACCACCCAATTGTTTAACTTAGACAAGTGTATTGTTTTATTGTGTAACAGAAAATCCAAAAATCTGTTGTGTCTTGTGAAAAATAGGGTGTATAATATCTGTAAGAACCAGTCTTGGTTTTTGCTCTGATAATGAATCCTGATTAAGCAATGTCTAAATATTGGCAATGCATTTGCTCTAAGAATATAAATTTTCATTTTGTCAATGCTGAATGTTTTACTCATCTTTTATTTTTTTACTCCATACTGTGTTGTTTTCCACTGTAGTTAAGTAAATGGAGTGAGTAAATATAATTCGTTACTTTCCACCTCTGTCCATTGTGACCTCTACTGTGCAGTTTTCTTCTCCAACGTCGTTGGTCGCCGTGCACTTGTACACCCCTGTACTGTCCATGGTTAAATTCCTGAGTGTCACAATCCCTGGGTTCTTCAGGTCTGAGGAGAAGAAGAAAAAACAGTCACAAAAATCCTTGATCATCTTAAGAGTGTATTAGTGTGAGTGAGGTTAAAGAAACACCAAGGCCTCATGGGACACTATGTCCTCTTAACAGGTGACGTAGCTTTTGACAAGACTTATAAATAATGGCTGCTGACACCATATGGTATCCTCCAATGAAAACTAATTAGAAAGACCAGGTGTTGTGAGGTGCAGGTCGTAAATTTGAAGGTTTTCGTGGTGACTCTAGTCTTTTCAGATGCCAATGGAAAACTGAAGGGAAACATTTAGACGGAGAGCTTGGCGGACGCTGTATGCTTATTATGGTCTGCAGGTTAGACATTTAGCACACTGTTTTTACACAGCAGCCACTTCATTACATGGTAGTGCATTTCGGTTTTATTGTTTTGGTCTGAGATCCTTGATTTAAAGATACAGTACGCAGATTTCACCACCACAGAGATTCCAAGTCCAATACAGCAGAAATAGTTACAATAGGGAACTGGGCAAAACAGGTTTCTTAAGGATGTTTAATCTGTTCCACAGCAGCCCGTATTAACCAATTTAAGGGTGCAAAGCTTTCACTATACCCTGAGGAAGAATAGTGGTATGAAAAAAGTTTTGTTGGAGGAAAAAGTTCCTTTCCGGCTTAAAGACATTCACTCATTGTTGAAACGGCAACATTGAGAGACAGAGAAACGCTGAACAATGCCGAGCTCAGCAAAACAGAACCCTAAAATAATGAGGCGTAAAAGAAAAAAAAATTGTATATGAATAAAAACAGAGCTTGTAGGTTTTTCTTTAGAGTGCTGCGACAGTGAATCTGCAAACCACCTTCTTCTTACCAATAAGGGCCAGGTTTGGTAGTTTTCCCAGACTCTTGCCTTTGTCCAGAACCCTCTCCCACTTGTAGGTGATGGGTTCGGAACCCTCACTGGACTCACAGCTCAGCTTCACATCACTGCCCTCTAGGGGCTTCCTGTCTTTCCAGCAGGTGGGTTTGGAAGGTTTAACTGAAAGAGTCAGACATGAAAATTAAAATGGTTACGTAGGCAATAAAGTAAAAAAAAATAGATTTTTATAAAGAAGTATGACCTAGGTTCTTCTGTAAATTTAACCAACTCAAACAACTTTTTCTTAAGTACTTCTAAATAAAAATATAAAATTAATATAAAATATATAAAAAAATATATAAAGTTCCATTAATGCATTGTATGAATGCTGTACTGTACTGTCGTACTGTTTTATTTATTGTAAACTTGGAATGACAGCTGATTAAATCCAGTGTTGTACAGTTCTCAGAGCAACACCATGGCAAATGGATCAATGTGACACAACAGCTGGCTGTATATGCTGCTGGTGATATGTTTGTCACAGGTCATGGGCCATAGGTCCTGGTCTTAGTCCAGTAGCTGGAGGCAGAGTGCCACATAACTGGAGCCCGCTTAGCTGCTCTGTTTAGATCCTGGCCGCGAGGCACTGATAGGCTGCAGGAGAACAACTAGGCGGTTTCTGTCCCCTCTCCATTGTGTCAGATGATTGGTTGGCTGGATTTGATCTCTTTTGTGTTTTTTTTGTCTGCTGTCTATATGCCATGTTGATTCTTTAAAGTTTTGATGCTGCTGCATTTTAGCAGAAGAGAAAACGAGTATCTCCTGAAAAATGCTGAGATGTTGTGACTGTATGTTGGGACCATATAAAACCAGGCGGCTTAGATTCCCTCCGTTTGTTGGTCTAATCCTCCCGTCCTGCAGCACTCCAGGTCTCAGGAGCAGACTTTTCAGCACTGCACTCACACTCTTGGCTGGAAATAAACTGAAAAGAGTTGAGCCATCAGCACCGATGCTTCATGACTACATGATGCTGCTCTTTCTGGGTCAAGGCCCAAAACACCCAAAAACTCATAAGAATGCAGACGCCATGTGGGTCTGTTGACATCGACATGTCTAGATGTTAATGCATTCACTGGCCACCAGGTCAGTGCTGAACTGTACTACTGCTGAACTGTTATTTAAGCTTGGCATGACACAGACTACGACTTCTTTCTCTCAGAGTCCAAACACTCACCACAAAGCTGAAAGCAGTTCATAAAAGTGAAGGCACAAAAATAGTAAAACAATGTGACGTGAGGGAGATGACAGCGAGAGCAAGAGGATTAACTAAGTGTTCCATTAGAAAACCAACGAGTGCGGGTTGAGTTAATCTCCCACGATGTTTAAATAAATCTCACTCTTTGTGACATTGAGAATGATCGGGCTCCTCCCGCTGGACTTTCTGACTGGGGTTAGTAGGATATTTCATGGCTTTTTGCCTATAGTTCTTGTTTAAAGTGAATTATTAGAGAACTGCAGTCAGTGGCCAAATACTGATGCGGAAATAAAACCACAAAAAGTTTTTGGACGTGACTTTGTTGTGGCTTCTTCTTAATCTCAAATGATACTCTGCTTTTTCGCCAATGGACCTTCCTTGTTAACTCATCAAGATCATTTTTGAATTTAGTGTGCAAACTATTCCGTCTGATAAGTGACACAATTTCAGGATTTGGATATCCATATATAGTTAAACCCCCAAAGACTCAGTTGTCACACTCAGGGGTCTCAAGATATCATACTGATTGATCACTTTCTGTGCTTTTCCAGGACCATTTGTCTAGTCTTGGTCCCACGTCATCGTCACAACAACACAAGCAAACCCAAACAACACAAGCAGAATCAAATCACACTGCCTGAATCCAATTGAATCATTAGATCAGTCAGCATGACGGAGGAAATGTGCCAGGATAATGAACCAGTGATTGGCTGTGTGTCAGTGTATGTGTGTGTGTCACACTAACCCAGGACAATAAGGTTGACTTGGCTCCAGTGGTACGTCCCTCCAGACTTGACTTTGCAGTAGTACTCCCCAGAGTCGGACAGAAGGAGATCGCTGATCAAAAGGGATGCGTCTCCATTCAGATAATCAGCGGCAAACGACAGACGACTGGGTTCTGTCTCGCTGGTGTAGACTTGACCTCCAGAGAATGAAATGATCTACAATAACAGACCGATCACAGACAAGGACAGACATTCATTACAGTTTCCATCCATCTATTATATTCAATTTATTCTTTCCCAGTTGTCAAAGGTTGAGGGTGGGGTCTAGTTGGGCAGTCCATCAAGGGCCACATGTAGAGACACCAGAAACAACCATCACACTCCCACCACACTCACATTCACACCATTGACCAACTTAAAGTGCACGGTCAACGTGGGCCCATAAAAGGATGTTTTTGGTATACCAGGAGATTAATCTGTAACTGTGGATTACTCACATTTATTTGTGACCGATCAAGATAAATTAACTTATATCCAAATGATAAAATTTGCACAAAATATGCAAGTATATAGGCAAGTATAACAAGTCCAAAATCACAAGTATAAAGTCTTGGTGGAGTGACCTCAGTCTCGTTGACTTGATGTTCTTGATTTATTAAATTTAATAAAAAGGTGAATTTTTTTGCAAACTGAAACCTTTTTTTTAAGTAAATTAAAATAATTGTTGTTTTAGTGAGGAAAAGAAAAAAGAGGACATGAACAGAGATCACCACAGATATGCTTCTAATTAATTAAGACAGGGGAGACTGGAAACAAGTAAACAAGTAAACAAGAGAGGAATTGTGGTTTTGTATGAGGAGTGGCAGGATGTATGGTATGTTAGGATTAAAGAATGTTAGACTTTAAGGTGGAGCTAGGACTGCATCAAGAATCTACCAGGAGCCCTTGCTTTGCTTGTTTGCTTTAGTGATGGATAGATTGACAGATGAGGTCAGATAGGAGTCTCCATGAACAATGATGTTTACAGATGACGCAAGGTGTTTGCAGATGTTTGCATTCAAGAGAAGAGGAATAAAGGTCAGTCGTAGCAAGACAGAGTGTGAATGAAAGGAAGAACAGTGGAGTGGAGAGGTTACTAGGAGCAGAGGTGGTGAAGGTGGAGGAGTTTAGATACTTAGACTATTCAGAGCAGTGGAGACTGTGGAAGAGAGGTGAAGAACGGAGTGCAGGAAGGACGGAACAACTGGTGAAAAGAATGTGAAAAGAGTGATTTGTGATAGAAGAGAGTCAGCTAAGGTGAAGGGAAAGGTTTACAGAACGGAGACCAGCCGTAATGTATGGTTTAGAGACACTAGGTGACACAGAGGAACAGGATCAGGAATGAGGTGATTAGGGGGACAACACAGACAGGTAGGTATGGAGAAAAAGCTAGAGAAGCCATATTAAGATCGTTTGGACATGTATAGAGAAGGGACAGTGGTTATATTGGTAAAAGGATGCTAGAGATAGAGCTACCAGGTAGGAGACAAAGAGGAAGGCTAAAGAAGAGATTTATGGATGTAGTGAGGGAGGACATGGAGGTAGTTTGAGTTAGAGTAGACAATGCAGAAGATAAGGTGAGATGATGGACTCCTTGTGGCTAACCTCTCAAAAAGGGACAAGCTGAAAGGAGAAGACTGGATATTAAACAAATAATTACATCAGCCACTTTCCAGAGGGTCAAGTTGTCAAGCTACATTGATAAAATTCACTGCTGCTCACCTACAGGTCTTAAAGAGTATACTTTTACCTATTGAAATACACTGATGAAGCCTTATGTTGCTCAACGTTGTCTCCACTCCCCAGGGGAACATCGTCTGACTGTCCCCACACCTGCACAAGGATTTCTGGACTCTTGTCATGGGTTGTTCCACGGTGGTGAAATGATCTACCAATAACTACACAGGGAAGTCTCTCCCTATCCTCATTTAGAGAGCACCTCCTGTCCTAGCAGACCACTGTCCTCCTCTATCCAGAGACATCCTCTATCTCCTTCAGCACTGGTTTCCTGAGTTTCTTTATGTAGAGTGATTGATAATCCTAATTTTGTAAGTTGCTCAGAATAAAAGCGCCAGTGAATACATAAATATTAGGGGTGTGATGATTCACTCACATAACGATCCAATTCATATCTCGATTCATAGGCTATGAGCCGATTCAGGAACAATTGATAAAAAACATTAAACAATCAATCCAGTTTGATCTGAATCGGTTCAGTTCGATTAGTTTTTTTGAATCTTGAAAAAAAAATGCAACTCTGCTTTCAACAACATTATACAACTGCCACTTTTTTAGTTTCGTTTATTTAAAAGGGGAGAATGGAATTTCATAAACACATGGTTAAGTAAGAAAAGAATCAGCCATAAGCTAGTTTTCATCTGTAGTCCTCTGGCCATAATGTCACAAGGCAAGAAGCACACAATATATATACAGTAGAAAATACATATGCAAACACATTTTTACAATTAAGACAATTAATTACAATTTTATTGAACATCTTTTATTGTAAAAATGTTTCCATTTTTTCTTTTCAGCTTCATCGGGCATCTCCTCGTCAAATTGCATAAACATTTGCAAGATGTAACTTGATTTTTTTTTCTTTACACAATTTGTCAATATGGCCTTTAAAGCAAAGCTGTGAATCTAATATTAACCCAAAATATTTATACTGATTGACAATTTGTATTTTATCTCCATTAACAAGTACGTCAGGATCAGGTGACTCTCTACGTGTTTTAATGAAACAGATGCCTACAGTCTTAGAAAGGTTTAGCTGTAGACAGCACTCCTGGAACCAGATTGTCACACAGGACATTGTTTTGTAATATAACGAGCGATAGATTCCGTTATTGCCTTGGACTTTGCCGAGTTATTGCCGGACTGCGGTTGGAAAAACTTTAATATTTTATTCTGTCTGTTCCTCTGACTACTGGTGGTTCCTGCCGTGTCAGCGTCACTGCCATCGGTCCCACTCTCTCCAGATGACTGCTCAGGTTTGTTGGACCTCCAGTGTAGTCGATTGTCGCTCTACAGAGTCGGTAAATCGCATTGCTTTTATTTACCTTTCCATCCTTCTTGAAAAAAACAAATGATGTCCAAAACTTCGATTTTAAATGGGAGACACTGTGAGTTTCTTCTGTGTCCACAACCTGAACTCCAATCAAATCAGCCCACGTCACAGTTCACATGCCCCAGGATACACAACCCCCGATCAGACTTGTGTGAAAAGATGTATATATGTGTCTATTGGCTCGCTGCTCTAGTGGGCGGAAGCGGGCAATGGCGCGTCTATGTTTAACGTCATTTGTGGGCGTAGCCATGGAGCAGGAAACCGATCCACGTTACCCTTTTACTGCATTACCGATCGTTCAGGGCTTTTTGGTCCGATGCACTCGGATCGTGCAGGTCGCAGACGGATATCCAATCACAAACGAATAGTTTGCACACCCCTAATTAATATAAATGTGATTGTAAATACCAAAGAGTCTTCCCTTACCAATGTGCCTGTTTGGGAGCACTTAAACCTCCTGGTGAAATACTGCATCGGAGGAAGACAGGCAGAGGAAATGAAGATGGTGTGACAATACTTCTGCAGGGATCATAACCTTTTCTGGCAGCAGATCAACCATGCTAACACACCTGAACACAACCCACGTGCCACAACCCGAGTGTGAAGATCATTGTTACAAGAAAAAAATTCGCTGAGAGTGCATAGGATTTAAGAACATATTCAGTTGTTGAAAAAGATGAATATTCAAATGGTTTTGCATTTTCCTCTACAGTACTGAAAATGTACAAAATCATGATTTTTCTGTGTTATTGCACCTGCAGTACTGATGCATAACCACCACTAAACATGCATGTATAACAAAAGACGTTATAGAGATATAAAAACTTATATTTAAGGGGTCATCTTAAATGAAATGAAAATTACCGTAATTTCCCGAGGGATACTCCTGAGGGATTAATACAGTTCTATCTATCCCTATCTATCTCCACAAAATCCCAGCTAACAAATGTAATTCATCCGTGCACTCAATCATACTGTCTGTAATGCAGGCAGCCTGAACATTCACGGCCACCGTTGGATTGTTGACATGATGTTCTGTTCTGACGCCACGCCTCGGCAGAACAAAAGAATTATTTATTTATTCCACTGGAGGCGCAGTCTCTTTTCTAATCAAATTTTTAGATGTTTGATTTTAATTAACGGCATCTTCAATGTTTTCGTCCTGTTGAATATTTATCACAAAGTGGCAACCCCCACTCGAACCACCCGAATCATCAAAGAGCCAAAGCGAGTAGGTTTTTTTTTTTTCTTTTCCCCCTACTCCGCCCATGTACCATCCTTTTCTTCTACCACTTGTGCATGCTAATAACACATGAGTGAAGAATAAAATTCTATTCTGGAAATAGAAAGATTTCTGAAGGGAAGCTTAGTCCTGTACTGAAGAAATGTCATACAACCTTTTTCTAGGACAACACAAAAAAGTCCTGTTTCCAGGCCCTCGACTGATTGCCATAGCAGGTCTGACAACATCTCTATGGATGAAGATTCTCAGTCACATTTTTTGAGTGTTTCACCTCTCGTCCATTTAGTCAACCCAAGCCATTCAACAAACATCTTCTAATCATTTTGTAAAAAATAGTTAAGAATTAAGCATTTAAAGGTTTAGCTGAAGCTAACTCCACCCCCCATGCCCCAGGTGATAGAATCTTCAGTGATGACGCTGTTCCCTTGCAGAAACAGCACCAAACTTGCTGCAGCGTTGAGTTAATGTGCAACTATTACAGCTCCCGCTGGAAATCAATCAGTGTGACCCAGATGTAGAAGAAATAGAGAAAAAGACCGATGGGGGATGACGTCGGGGACGGGACAAATATTAGGCAGTTAAAAATACAGCAGCACTAAACACATGTTACTGGTTTAGAACTGATGCTCTTCTTTGAAAAGATTATTTTGGAAATGATGCTTCTTTGGAGGTCACTTTCTAAACTATTGATGGAGGATTTCACAAAAGCCCACTCGACTAAGAAGTGTTTCCATTAAATGACTTTTCAGAATGACATAACTTAAAATATCAGTTATGAACACAATATAAAATGAGTAATTATTTATAATAATAATTCACAACATTAATTTAGTTAGGGAAAATAACTTGGTTCTGCGAGGAGAATATAAGGGAATGAATAATTAGACAGGAAGTCAAAGAACTGCCATCTCACCACTCTCTGTTTGGAGTCTGGCTTCTGCAGCAGCCACTCAATGTCTAGATAGTTGGACGATGGGAACTTGAAGTGGCACGGTAAGGTGGCGTTGTCCCCAAAAACCTTCTTCATCTCTGTCTGGGCGCCTGCTGATAACAGGCTGGATAAAACTGTGGGGGAAAAAGAGGGAGATGGTGGAAGAGTGTTATTAGATGGAAGGAAACTTAAAGAAATGGGTGGAAAAAAAAAACAGTAGAAGACAGTGATAGAAACTAAGATTAAAATCTGTACAAGAGACATGACCCAGAATCTCAAATGTTTTTGGACAAATGCTGAGATGTGTCACATATAAATGGTGAAGTTAACCAGGAACCAGGGCAGGGTATATTTGAGGAAATGGAATTTTCAAAAAGAGAAGGAGGTCAGAAAGAGAAAAGAGAGAAAGAGAGAGAGGAATACCACCTTTATTGTTCGCACTATTCTTAATCCTTGACTTATGCCTCTCATTCACATAGTGCACATTTAAACACATAGACATCTGTTATGATCCTTTAGTGTCAGGAGTCAGATGTTTGATTCGATTGGAATTTTCTTTTACTGTTTCCTCTCTATCTGACTAAACCTGTGTGTACAATGCTCAGGGTACGTTACGCATCTCCTCTTCTGAAATCCCTGTGTCTCACCTGTCACATGGCCAGTTCTGACAGAGATTGGAGGCTTGGACAACAGTCAAATGTGTCCTCCATTTTTTTAAGAATCAGGTACTAAGCCACTCAACCTCAACTGAAGGCTGTAGACATCTAGCAACCAAAATTATAATTGTCTTTGCATTTAGTCTAAAAAGCTCGTTAAAAAAAAAAGAAATATAGTCATATTTAGAAAAAGTCAGTTCTAATGTTGTGACTTCACAGGAACAAATTATGAAAATTTGACAAAAAAATTATAATTGTCATCATACTACATCATAAAAGACTTGTGAAAAAATTTAAGCAAAAAAAAAAAAAAAAAAAAAAAAAAAGGAGAAAAAAAGCTGA
>JAFBJS010011097.1:132544-147734 GCA_016785265.1 Paraplagusia blochii | reverse complement strand
CAACAATAAAATGTTTCCTCCATTTTTTTAAGAATCAGGTACTAAGCCACTCAACCTCAACTGAAGGCTGTAGACATCTAGCAACCAAAATTATAATTGTCTTTCCATTTAGTCTAAAAAGCTCGTTAAAAAAAAAGAAATATAGTCATATTTAGAAAAAGTCAGTTCTAATGTTGTGACTTCACAGGAACAAATTATGAAAATTTGACAAAAAAATTATAATTGTTTGTCATCATACTACATCATAAAAGACTTGTGAAAAAATTTAAGCAAAAAAACAAAAAAAAACAAAACAGGAGAGAAATTGCTGAGAGCCACTGTAAATGAGTCAAACTGCTCCATAATTACAAGAACAAACAGCCTCCAACAACAACTTCACACACACGCGGTTATTAAAAGAGCAGAAGTGGTAATAATTAATTGTGCACAAAAATGTCTTTGGGCAACGGCCAGTCAGCCAGTGCTGCTGAATTGGGGTAGGGGAGGAGGGGGATGGAGCAACCATGGGAGGATCAGCGGGGAAGGGCGGGGAAGGGCGGGGGGCACTGAGGCTAATTTATTGGAGGATGCTGGACAGAGCAGTGGCCTTGAAGGGAAATAGCCAGAGGCGTCACATGAGGTTGGCTGGAAACTGAAACTGATGATGTGTGTGGGTGAGTGTGAGTGAGCTGCTCAGATATTTGTCTTTGTAAAATTTAACTCATTAATGTAGCTGTGATGTATATATTTTGCTCTAAAACCTTCAAATTCACTCTGTGTCTATATTTTAAATTCCAGCCATCATCCAGGACTCAAAGAGTTGAAATAAAAGGACTACAGATTACTGCCGTGCCCAGCTAACTGGCACAGAGGTTGCATGCACTGCTCCATTCTGTCTGCGAAAAACAAACAAACAAACAGCACGGTGTGACGCGGTTTGAAGAGCATCCCCTTGACGGAGCACTTCCGTCTCCTCCAGCAGCTTTAAAAAAACATCTCCAAGCTGACACAGGGATCAGCACAGAGGCGTTCACTCGGTGAACGGCCCAGGCCACTGAGTCCCAGAAGTGATCTGGGGGCCGCAGGGTATGTCAGCTTAGAGCTGTGACGGACAACCAGTCGGCGTTGACAGAGGACAGGGGAGCAAGACCGGGGCTAGGATAAATTCATCAGAGAGACGACGGACACAGATGTACAGAACTGTCCATCTGCAATGTCACATTAGTCAGCAGAATGCAATGCCCCTCCAACTACCCTCCTTCCCCCCTGCCCCTGCAGCCATCCCCCTTTCTGACTCTTAAATGTAGAATCCACCGGGTCATTTATCTCTTTGCTCCCTGCTGATATCAGAAATCAGTTGGAGGGGGAGGAGGGTAGAAAAGGTAGCAAGGTCAGATTACATGTGCACGTGAATGCGTGTGCGTTAGTTCCACACAGTGGTGAGGGTTTAAAACTGACATTGTTAGCTCTGCTGGGAGACCAGCGCCCCCTGTCTTCTCCCCAGCCCTCACGCCACTCTCCATAATCAGCTCTCTCCAAGCCTTCAGAGGCCCAGAGCTAAACCGCCACACTGTTACAGCCCTGATAAGAAATCCCTGCTTTCTTTCTCACCTCGCTTCACCCTTAACTGTCCCACTGTCGGCTGTGTGATTGGATGATTCATGGGAGAGAAAAATAGAACTGGGGCGACCTGTAGAAAATCCAATCTTGTTTGACTTCCACATCTCGACTTTACTTCCACTTTCCAACAGTATCTGGGGTTAGCGCCCAAACACTGGAAACGCTTTTGTCAGAAGTTTCTTTCATTGCCAAACAATGAGGGTTTTTTGAGTAGGCTGAAGGATCCTAGTTTTTTTTTTCAGTTTCATATACCGTCACTTCTACCCACTTTCTGAATTATTTTTAGCCGTGCTGAGGGGCTTATGTTCTCAGGAATGGGTGACACAAAACTCCAAAATAAGATGGCCTTGATATAAGTTTGTGTTCACATTTGTGGGAACCTCAACATTTGCACAGCTGTGCGGATTGGACGAGCAGAACACATGGTTTGGTCAACATCAGAAGTGGCACACGAGAAAATTAACCTCCGCTCTGCTATGCAGATGGTAGGAATAATGTATGATTGTTATTATTATTATTATTAAGGATATTCTGTCTGTGTAAACAATGGAGGTTGTAACAAAAAGCATCAAAATAAAAATTTAAAATTATGTTGGGTTGTAGTGAATATTAACAGAATTCTCTAGTCAGTGGACTAGACTTTAGTGAATTTTTTCCCTCTAATTCACCAAATGTTATTTCAAGGTAAAGTGCATAAAAATGTTCTGTAGAGACCTTAAACTGCCATCCATGGACACATTAAACCATGGATCACCAACACACGAAAATTCTACTATTGTAGAACTAGATAAATAGATAGATAGATAGATCCCTTGGAGAAGCTCTTAGTTGAAAAGGTTATCGTCCTGTATATTGATCAGACCCACAATCAATAGGATGTTAATCCAACATTCTGCCATTTTACCTCAGAGTTTAACCTCAAACTGCCCCACTGCACATGCGCAACCGTGGCTATGGAGGTTTTCTTCCGTAACTAAAAACAACAACAGGGAGCAGCATGGCAGAATAAACAGACCAGACTGACCACGTCTGCCAAGTCATTTCCTTGTCATTTCTTTTTTGTATCTTGTCAAAGAATGTAACAAATTGTCAAGGAAATAAGTTTAAGTTGTGTAACATTATTCTCTATTATTAGTCTCAGAGAGCAAACGTCAGCATCCATGCGACTCCCACCTTAGGCTTCTTCTTCTTCTTTATTGTTGTTGTTGTTTTTATTAACATTACACCACACTACATTTTGCAGACACTTTTATCCAAAGCAGTTCCTGCTACGGGAGTGTCGTGTATGGACGTACAGTGTTAGCAGTTTGATCACACCTCAGCATCCGATCGTATAATGCTAGCTGTCGAATAAAATAATAAAAGCAGCAGATGGACGGCGGGATTGGAAAATGTTGCATAGTGTATGCCCAGTTTAAGACAATATCGCAATAACAATAAATATCCTTCAAGAAACAATACCTTTCCAACTGAGCAGAAGGTGAGCATAGCTTTAAAAGTGTGTTACAATAGAAAAAAATGGTGTCCTTCTAACTACTGAAAAGTGACCCACAATATCTCGTGTTTCAGGAAACAAACCAACAGACAAATTGTTATTTGACATTTTCTAAGAAAAGAGTCTCGATCATCACTGTGATGTTGATGGTAGGGCCCACATTGGTGCGTTCTGCCCAAAAGTTTCACTTGAGGTGCTGCTTATAACGAATCTTAGAGTAAAAGCCAGTCTTCATAGTCAGTGACTTTCCCCACAGACAGACACAGGTGCAGAAGGCATTAATGAAAAGCAGTCACAGAGTATGAAGTCACTGGAGTTCCTTGAATGAATTGATGGTCATCTGCATCTGCACTAATTAAACCCCGAGAAACATCAGTGTCAAAAGAGGGTAAATGAAGATGGACACTTTTTTTCAACTCAGATTATTTGTTGGTTGGTTTTATTGTCAGGTGTCTCATGTCCACCAACAGAAAAGAAACCATATTATGGGATAGTACACTAAAAAGTATAAGAGCAAAAGCCATAGGCTATCATGCAGCAAGAGCAGGGAGGGAAAAGGCTGAGGTGAAACATGGAAGAACCAATTTGAATAGAAAGGCCCTAGAGGGAGTCGTGCTCCAGTAAATCCGTCTTACAGAGCCCAGCAATCTTATTATAGTGTGGCCAGAGAAATGGGCAAACAGACAAGACACACAAGGCAGGCTCGGATCTTTCACTGCTACCAAATTCAAGACCCCATATCCTCTCCGTCAGCACTTCAACCAGACTGGGGCTTTGGTCATGTCCAACCTTCATGACCTTAAGAGCTCAAACAAAGCAGGTCAGCATAAGTGTTGAGGGACAGAGATAGACAGACAGAGGGATGGGGACAAAAAGACTGACAAAAACAGAACAAAACTCAGGGATGAGGCATGGGCATTTAACGTCAGGACTTTGATTCCTTGCTGTATTTTGTTTGCAGGAGAATTTCACAAAAAAACAAGACAAAGGCACCTAATAAAGTCTTTTGTACACCCATTTTCTCCCCTCCACTACAACTGGTACGAACTACATTTAAAAAAAACAAACAAACTAGGAGTTATTTAACTAAAGAGTTCTCATTAATAATGGAATAACTAAATATAAAACACAAATGTAGTCAATAAAATGTAATAATAGTAATTAAATAAAAAAGATAAGTAAACAAAAAGTCTAGTTTTCCTCTTTCAAATTAATGTTGCAAGATAAATTTGGAGGACTCAACCAGCACATGACAAAGAGTCAATATGAATGAAGAATGAGAGGTCTTCATATATTCTCAGTAGCGTTGAATGGAACCCACTGAGAGAAGACCTCATCTCTGTAAAGTAAAAAGAACGATGTCAAACCAAACTTTTTTCTCTCATGATGTTCTTGTTTTGTTGCTTCTCCTATATCCATTTCCATGTGATCTTCATTCATGACATCATAAGTGCACACATGATGTGAACACATGCTTTGTCACAAACAATTTGAACAATTTCCTTCGGTATAATAAAAGTACTCTGATTCTGAGTCTGAGAAAAACACTACCACTGCATAGCAATGCTGCAGGGGATCTGTTGCCGGCAGTAAATCAGTGCTTTGGCGCTCAGACTCATGGTTTGTCGTACAGCTGTCATCTGGCTCAGACTACAGTCACAGTTTAGTGATATGCACCGCCAGACAAAGAGGAGGCTGCAGCAGGAATGCCTTTTCTCTGTCAATCCAGCCATCGAGGAGCTGATGTATCCTTTAGCATCTCATCACGCTTATCTAGGATTAACAATGACATTTTGGGAAGCTCTAAAATTATCCCCACGCTCATGTAAACAAAAGAGATCTGATACGGCAAATGTGAAGACAATCTATTCTTGCTGCAAACATTAAGCTGCTAATTTTTTAGCTATTTTGAGGAGGTAGGGCAGAGCTGATGAGACAGCAGTGAGGAATGAACAAAGTGGCCAACTGAAAACACTGTGGCAAGAGATGAATTAGCTACACCGTGGAACCAACAAACCGAGGTTGCAATTATGCCATGCGTCTAAAACCTCCAGGAGAGGACCACCTGGTCCTGAATAGATCCTGAACTTCCCAAGCAGCTAAATAGTTTGATAGAGTTTTTATCATCTGGAGACAATCTTGTGTCCTTTTCTGTCCATTCTGCTGTGTAAGCCCTTGTTAGTTCCACATGCCAAGGACTTTGGTTACACTCAGGGCATGTTTGCTATACAGAACAGTCTATGTATTTGAGTTCAGTCTTTGAATATTTTTTTGTGAACATGAAAGCATGATTTCCATGTCCACAGCCAGCATTGATCTTTTTGAAGTGTCAAAATTCAATAAAAATTCTCAGAAAACGACATTCAGTTTCTGCTGACATGTCTGCGAGAGTCTGCAAAAAGACAGGACAAAAGCCATGGTGGTAACAGACAATGATGCACAAAAAAAGATACAAAAGTTATTGTTTCATATAATAACCAACAATGTTTTTCTTTAAAAATATTTCTTTGTTTGACCCCACCTCCAAGAATACAAACATAAAATGTCAAAATTAATAGTCATATTTTATTAGATTAAAACTAATATGAAAATAATACGATCATTCTACAATAATAATAAAAAAGGATTCTGACGCGTAGTAAATGTTCCTTGACAATCGGAAAAGAAAAGTGTTTAGTGTTTAGTAAAGCTTTATTTTCCAAATAAAAAAAAATCTCAGAGCACCTCAACAGCAACCTGGAAGCTGGTGGATTAGAACGTGATAACTCGCACACCCAAGTCTGCTTCCTTAACCACTAAACTACTCGGATTAGTATCAATAACACTTTAGTTAGTCATTATGAACTAGTAATACAGAACGTTAATCACAATGTCCATTATGTGTGCTTGTAGCCACAGCTACAATCATATAACTATAGAAAAAAAAATTAGAATGTCTAAATAAGTTTACTACTGCTCATTACATCTGCGCTGTAAAACTCTCAGTTCTAATATTTCATAGCATTGTGAGTGTCAAAGGAAGAATAATTCGTTTGAGATGAAAATCTCTATGATGAAGAACCTCTTTGTCTCTCTGATTTTTTTTCATTTCTCCAGAAGTCTGCTCGGAGCAGTAATGGAAGAGGAAAAGGACACGGGGAATCATCCCCTCAATAATCCCCTCAACCTGGAGGGGAAGGGCGAATGAAGAGAGGGGGAGAAAGAACTGGTGGAAAAGAAAAAAAAAAAAAAATTCTACTGAGGGTTGAATGATGTTCCTGTGGTGAACGCTCTCCTTGTGGCGCTCTTGGCGCCTTCATTAGCATCTCTTTCATGACTGTCACTGCTGTCATGTTAAGCACAAGTGCAACCACTCAGTTATCAGAACAGTGAAATAGATCAAAAATAGGTACTGGAGGAGCGGTTTGAATTCTCCCTTGGTGTAGTGCATCTTTTTTCCTTAGCAGAATGAGGAAACAGGGATGAGACCTGGAGAAAAGCTAATTACACTGCCCCCTGAGGGACAGAGGTTCAGTGAAACCTGCTTACAGTGCTATACACAACGTATCAATGCTGCATCTGGTTTCGTCAGCCTCGCTCACGGGTGGAGCTTTCCAAGAACTGATCCATTTATCTTTTTACTTACTAATCTGACATCATAAAAATCACATAGTAGTCTCAAGAGTCTCAACTGGATTTGCGACTTGTACTCTGGTGGGACTGATAAAAAGTGGGTCTTCAGATACCAGCTCTTCAAAATGTATGTTTTTCAAAGTACGAGTTTGCAACATCTGCAAGATTTTTTTTCATAATGCAAGGAAATTACACTATTTACACTATAACGACCAAGGTGGTTATTTTAAAGGTTCATGAAAGTTTGTCAAATAAAATCGCGGTAGATAATGCACAGCAAGTGTTGCAATGTGATCACTAGAATGCCATCCATATAGCTGCTGCTGCAGCGGACAAGCTGTAAATGTTGGCACTACCATTACCATTACGTGAATATTAAATGTGTTAAAGCGACCATTTTTGTGTTATTTGGTTATTTTGAAGATATCATAAGAAAATTAAACTCATTTAAGAATGAAACATGCATTTTCTAAATGTATAATCTAATGGTCATTCTTGTAGTTTTAAAATAGTTCTAGTGTTTAGTTCTGTTGTTAAAAATTAAAAATAAATACACCACCATTTGTGATCATCACACTATCCTCCATCTCATGGTTCATTAACCAATTTTTTAAATGACAATATATATATCTAAGTATTGACTATAATTATTTTACATCATCAATATGCTGTTTATATCTAGGATTTACATGTTTTGTTGGCGGGGAATTTCAATTTAGTTCATTAATAGTCTATTTTCGGGGCTGGAACAAAAGTGACTGGTTTAAAGTTATTCTAATAGGGGAATGCAATGGAGATACAAGCTGTTCGATTATCCAGGCTACTGTGGAACTTGTATCCTGAAGCCTTATTTTCACACTGACAGCCGCTAGAGGGCACTATAGAAGCTGTCAGTGTCCTCTGGCGGCTGTATGAAAGTCTTCTGGAAAGTAGTTAGAGATTTTCTTTGACCAACCTGTGGGTCAGACTCTTTGTCTCTTAAAGTACTTTTATACATTTGAATTATTAGCTCTGCTGACAACAACAAGGAAAACGACAATGAAAGCTCTGTTCTAGTAAACCGTATAAGGAGTAAACTCTGAGGCCAACATCCAGAGGGAGGGAGCTGACTTTAATTCTTTCCATCTTCGAGCAGCCTTTGTAAAAACCGCTGCCACACGTGACAGGGTGGAAACAGTGACCACAGAGCTGAGCTCTCCACTCCAGTCTCCTGGACTGGGACACTGAATGAAGTGTCTGGATGAATTGTCAGAGTTTAGACCAAGAATCCCATTTATTTCAGTAAATTAGGCTCAAACTGTCAATAAAACAAACACCATCTTCCTGGTGTTCTCCAAGCCTCTATCAGAATTTTGCAGAAATAAACTCTTCCAAAACATTTCCACCTTTCATACCATAAGCTACAATAGTGTCGGCAGTCACAGTGTCCTTTTCAATTCCTTTTTTAACACACGTTAAACTGGGACCACTTGATCTCCTGCCTTACTCTCAGATCGTCCCAACAGCTGGTAAAGATTAGTCCAGTATGTTCAGAAATGACTGTCCACAACTGAGACAATGGAACGGCATGCAGTGAGATTTGCAGAAACCAATCACTGCCCGTAACGTGTGGATGGGTCACAGCTACAGCTGTGGGCAGATTTGATGGAAAGGTTTAACTGTTGTTGAGACAGTTTGTCTGAGGGTGGATAGAGGTTCAAGACTCAGTCTGAAGTTTGAATCAGATCTGGGTTTAGATTAGAGCTAATGTTTACAGGCGCAGCTTAAGACCTAAATGTTTCTTGGCTTGTGCGCCTTATGTGTGGATTCAAGTTGTGTTTACTGAGCTGGAATGGCTCTCAGAAATTTGTCAAAATGTTTGAATACAACTTTGGCATGGGACAAAAGTACACCGCAAGATGCTATGAAACTGCACTATACTGGGTTTGGCCAGAGAGAAGTAATACTGTTCTGGGCTTTAATGTTGTGGTGTGAGTGTATATGGACGTCAAAATGCCCTCGTTATATTAAAAGACATGCTTAACAAACATAACACCAACACAAACAAACAGCCTTATGTATAATTTTAAACATAAGGCTGGAATTATCATTGAACATTTACATGAACCAGACCAATTCAGATAGTGATAACAGAATGATCATGGTTGACAGGGGAGTTGCCCAACTGTAAATCCCAGACACTGAAGATGAATATTTGATTGATTTGTGGAAGAGGACTGCATTTAAAGTGTATTGTTTTGTAATGAAATTACAAAAATACAATATGAACTGCGATAACATTTTTACCATCTTATGACCCCGAGGGGTACACACGTCACACCATTGGTATCCCTGTGTTTATGAATACACCAAAGAAAATACAAAACAGTTGGTGGCCTAATGGTTAAGGAAGCGGACTTGGGTTGGCAAGGCCCCCGGTTTGAATCCCCCTACCGCCAAGTTACCGCTGAAGTGCCCTGACAACACTGCTCCCTGGGCGCAGGCTCAGCCAGCAGCCCCCTGCTCGCTACAGTGATGGGTTAAATGCAGAGGCATAATTTCCCGAAAGACACTCGGTAGGGATTAATATAGTTCTAATTATTTTATTATTATTATTAAGCCTTTCTCAGTTTAAACACATGAAAACAAACCTGCAGGAAAAGCAAGTAAGGGACAGATCCCAAAGGAGTTCAGAAGGGAGTTAATTTATTATGGGATATAAAGCGTTTCTCAAAAACATTGATATTCTGTATCTTAGAGCTGTAGATGGAACAAGTGGTTTAAACTGAGTCTCTTGTTTCAGCTTGCACTGAAGAACGTAGGTAAAAATCACATTTGCTTCTTCATAAATCACATTTGTCTCATGCTGCAGCTAAAACCTTTATTTCCTTTCCTGAATGAAACTTTTCTTTGTTCCAGATTTGATTATATTAAACCGAACCATCCCCTGGGTGGGCTTTATTTTGCTCTTTTTGGCAGTGAGGTACTTTTGTTTAAATGCTTTTGCAAATAAAAGAAACAAACAGATTCTCTGCATCCGAGTGGAAGCACATCCGGAGGAACAGACAGCAGTTTTCTGCTGAGTTAAAGCTCCGTTTGACCCTGCGCTACTGACAGATGGTGCTGTGTTCATTAAACACTGAAGACAGCTTCTCCTTCTGCTGATCAACTTAAGAAATGTCCTGGTGGGCATCAGTGGGCTGTGATATGATATCAGCGGGACACCATGGGTTAAGGGCAGATGAGTTGGCCCACGGGGCACACGTTATCAACATTGGCACCTCACAGAACTCATCGACAGGAGGTTCCTTACCCCTGGGCACTAAATGCCTCTCAGCTTCCCAGCCTGGTTATTTATGTGAACTTATCACAATTTGTGGTTGGCAAATGTGTGAACGAAGCCGTCTCACATTGTTGGACTGGCTGAACATGGGCAGCAACCTCAGCGGATCAATACTCTATAAGCTTTTGTGCTGCCAAGTCCATTCTGCTGCAATCTGCAATTTTTTATATCCATTAGGTTGAAAATAGAGCCGACTAGGGGAAGGAACTGGGGGGAAGCACTGCATTGCTGTCACACTGACTTTCTGTGAAGAAAGAAGGAGAAGGATGATGCATAACGGTGTGAAACAAAACTTCAGAGATTATCTACCCCAGTGTGTTGTGTTGAGTTCTTCGGACAAAGTCTTAGATGCAACTGATTTTATTGTATTACACACCGTCGCGTCTGTCTTTTCACAGACTCTCTCAAAGTCTTAATAGAGTCCTTATTGAGAGATCTGATTAATAGAATTGCTCTCACCTGCGCCCAGTGCAGCATCAGCCTCGCCACTCATCTGCTCTCCCAGCTGCAGCTGAGCGCTGACCACTGCCCCGCCTCCACACACAGGTACTATAAAATACGGCACACCTGATTTTTATTAAATACAATTTAATTCATTACCCCAGTGGTGTTTCAATGGGCATTTAACAACTTGTGGGTAGATGGTAAAAGCTGCAGGAGGCTACAGTATGTTAAGTTGTGATGACTGTAAGGAAAGGGGGAGGCAGCACTGGAGCTTGGACGCTGTCAAGAGACAAAATGCTAACATTCCTTCAGGAGAGTAGAGTAGAGTCATTGTGTGGAAGTATATCTAGTGTTACGGACCTGGTCATATTTTCATGTCGTATCTGAATATGTTCTAGATTCCTGAACTAATCCACACAAAGGAAAATCCAAGAACAATCTCTGAATCAATACGCCTGCACGCAGTATGACCACTGGTTCCACAGAGTGGCACCATAAGGTGCTGACGGAAAAGTTTAAGTTTAGACTATGAATCCAAACTAACACAAAAGAGGTTAATATAAGACAAATCTGAAAATGTATATCAAATTAAAGCAAAAAACAAGGCCTCAATGACTATATTGCATTTTCAAAATACCTTTTCCTTGTTGGATTGGCTCAGACATAGTCTCAATTTTATGGTGATCTCTAACATGTTTCAGATTCCTCATGTTCCTTTTCAGAACAAATGCACACAAAGGAAGATTCGAACACAAACTCAGAAAAAATAGCTGTGCACGTAGTGCTGCTCAGTCAACGACTTGGCACCGCCTCCTCTTCCACAGTGTCTGGAAAAGAATGCCCACGCAGCCACATCCAAAGAGCAGGGAAGATTGAATCCAGATGAATGGGGCTGGGGTGCAGCATGCTCCCCAGGCCCATATTTCACTCCCCAAAGCCTGATTAAAATGAGGTACAGCAGTGGCTGTGCCAAGGCGGCCTTCTCCTGGCTGCTGAAAGGACATTTGCTCACAGTGACAACACAGGGTGAGCAAGTAACAGGCTGAAGGTCATCACTAAAGACTGTGCAATTGGCTGACAGCGTCTATGGGGAAAAAATCCAAAGAGAACGCGACTGGTTCCTGAATTTTAACAGATGAAATAAATCTACTCCCTGTAACACTAAACTCAAAAACTGTTCAAGATCTATTTGCACCTGAAAGATATCTTCAAAATATCTTAATAACACAGAGGTGTTTTTTAAAACACATTAAATCACATAATCATAGAGCCAAGTTGGTGCAGACAAACAGAGCTTTTGCTGCAGACTGAATAAGCGAGCACTTTCAGATGAGGACACTTAGGCCGGCAGTAGATTGGATTGCTGGTCTGGGCCCCACTGTATGTGTCTATAATTGTCCATAATTGATGATTGATTTTTACTTCCAAGATGGCCAGCATTAAAGGTACCTTTAGAACCTCTGACCAAGTGTATTTTTAGTAAAAAATATAAAGTGTTTCATATCATTTGCCTTGCTCTACACCTGAAATTGACCCTGATGGATGAATCACTATTTTTACTTTAAAATGTTCAGAATTCAAGTAAGGTGATGGTTCTACCTCAGCAGTTTTCTCTAACCATATCACTCCGATATCTGTCATTAAACTAAAACACCTTGACAGCCATGGTGCGGTGCACTCTGGGAGCTAGACTTCTCTAAATCAAAATTTCTGTGGAGGAAATTCCTGCTCCCAAGACTGTCCCAGGGTTGAGTAACGTCGCAAACATCCAGGAATAATTCACTTAAAAAGAGCATGGAGAAATAACAGGACAACGTGTCACGTGTTGTTTCCTGCTGCTTAGCGAGTTAGAGTGCTCACGCGGGGAGCGTGCTTTACACTGGAGGTCACGTCTTTATGCGAATGTGTGTTGATGGCTATGTGGGGGTGAAGTATTTACATTCAATCTGATTCATAAGTGGAGAAAGGGGAAGTCAAAATCTGTCTGGTGCAGATGTTTTGTTTGTTGATGTGAAGTTTCACTAACGGAGACTGTTAGATTCACTTCCTTTGTTCCTTAAACCGTCGAGAGAGAAAAAAAAAAAATTCCAGCGATGCATGTTTTTTTTCCTCTGCTTCCACTGCAGCTGGTCAGACACACTCTGGACTCCATGCCTAACGCACGCTCCAAAATCCCCTCGACATTTCAGCTATGCTGACAGCAATGTGGCTCGACTTGTACTCGCTTGTACATAGAAATGCACAGAAGTACACAGAGCCTGGAACTCACTGGGCCATAAGGTGTGATCTACATTTGTTTGGTCACTCAGGGGTTAATCTCATTAACTTGTTCTAAATGGCACTGTCTGATAAAACCAAGGCTGAACACCAGTTAATTAAAAGAGCTTTTAAAGAGGACACTCAGGTCCAACAGAGGAGCAGCAGCAGCAGCTGCAGCAGCAGGTCTGATACCAGGACCCCGGTCACTGATGGTGAGGTTGTATGCTACACAACAACAGCAGCAGTATAAGAGGGGTGGTTGTAAAATGCAGTTGGACACGTGTCTCACCACAACAAAAACCCACTGATTACAGGGGCAAATCAACTGCAACAGGGCGCTGCACTGTCAGAGAAGACTGGAGCTACAGTGGGCTACTGGTAAGAGTCATCACTGTAAGTCATCATCCATCAATACACAACCAGTGACCTCTAAGGAAAACTGTGAATTTTCCTGGTTGGTTAACTACAACCTCTGTCCAAACGGAATTCTCCCAGTGTCTAATATGAAGATTACGTCAAACCAGGGAGAATAAGGCCCGGGGCCCACAAAAGGTACCTTAATAATGTAATTGGTTTGTTTTGTGATTATCCTCTTGCCTTTCTCTGCAATATCCTTTCCCCATAGGTGGGATTTTGAAAGCTGAGAGCATTGTAGCATTTTATCCTTTATTCATGACTTTTACACGTCATTTACCTTAGTTAACGCAAATGCTCCATCTGTGAATTTGGCACCTGGCCCCTGTATCAAATTTTATCATACACTGTATATGTGTCAAACTTAAGGCCATGGGGGCAAATGCAGCCCACTAAGTTATTTTCTTTGGCCAACTGGAGCTTTAAAAACATTTTAAAATCTCTATGCAGCAGTTTCCTAACCTGATGGATATATTTTTTGTTATTACAAAGCAATGAACAATATTTGTTACTTGAATAAGTGATAATTAACAACAGTAACATGTAATGTAGTTTTTATAGTTACTTGGTTAAAATAAGTTTGACCAATGTAACTCATTGGTCAAACTTATTTGAAGGGTATAATGACCATCTGGTATAGTAACCCAAATAGTCACTCCTATATTGTGATATGGATTGAATTATATTGACAAAATGTCATTTATCACCGCTAGTATAAGAGTGATCTAAATCAACATTTAGTGATGGCTCGGTAATTCTCCATAACTTTAGAATTATAAAGTTATATTGTCATTATACACCTGTACACCAACAACTGGTGTTTGAGACGGTTAGATCATTAGCAGATCTAGTTGCAAAAATTATACTATTGGTGAGAAATGGCAAACATTTTGTTAATATAATTCAATCCATATCACAATATAGGGGTAACTATTTCATATATTGCAATATAATTTAATGGAATCCCCCAACCATCCCCCAGTGTAACTATAGTCCCAGTGTTTCCCCAGTGGAGACTCTGCTGCTGTTTTATCTGACCATTCTACCATTCAGAATGACTAGAGAAGAAAAAAAAAAGGAAAAGAAAATGAACCAACACCAGGAGTACGTGACTGGGAACTCTTGATAAAACATCAATACACTGATGGGGGAGATTGATATGCAATCTCACGATGAAATATTGTGATGTATGAGCGTATTAGCATTCCCTTACACCGCTGTATCGATAGTAGTAGCAACAACATTAATGTGACATCATCACCAACAGCAGTCAGTCTTCATCATTACAGCACCCTGTAAAAGCACAGTAGAGATCAGGGAGTTGGGGATGTAGCTTGTTAGTTGGCTGCCCTGCGGGTAACACTACGGGCTGCAGCCTTCCCTCTGCATGAATCATAAACAAGTCCCATAGCCTAGGTGATTTAATCCCCTGTGACATTGTTGCAGGAACGCAGTGGGAAAAAAAGAGGAAGAAAAAAATATGTGTGCTTAAATTGACTTAATTAATAAAATATTAAGAGGAATGTATGTGGTTTAATAGAGAACAAGACAACTGATTAAATATGTCTACGTGATGGTATAGTGTATTAACTCACGGGCCAAATTTGGTCCTAAATGTTGACACATGGGCCAGGTCAAGAGCAGATAGATGGAGCCCTTTGTGTAAACTCAGATAAATGACTCTATCTATTGGGGATTATGAGGATATTGCAGGGAAAAAGGCAGGAGTGTCACAACAATACAAACCAATCACATAATTTGCAAAAGTTGGGCCAGTTTACAAGGCTGAAGGGGACACATTCATCTCCCGGGCCGTAGTTTGACCAGGTCTAGTGTAGGGTTTCCATTTATGGTTTTAAGAAAAGTCTGTGCATTAGAGTTTTTGGTCTTGTTTTTAATTTAAATATTTATTATTTCTTATTCTTATTTTTATTATTATTACTGTATGGCAAATGCAGATTTTTATCTGAAAATCCACAATGCCCCTCCTGATTAATCACAGTTAATAACAAGAAATCATGACCATAATAACTTACAAGAAGACA